>VMDR010011986.1:0-27438 GCA_007922815.1 Macrotus californicus
ATAAGACAAGAAAAACAAATTAAAGTCATAACAATCAGAAAAGAAGAAACAAATCTGCTACTACCTGCAAATGATGTAACTGTCTGAAAAGAAAATCTAATAAAATCACAGACATACTCATAGAGTTTAACAAAGTTTCTTCAAGAAAACTGATTAAAAATATATCAATGTTGTTCCTATAATGCAGCAACAAACAACTGGAAAATGTAATTATACCCCAGCAATTCCACCCAAGGTGTCAGTCCAAGGGAAGCTCTTGCACACATGCACATGAAGACAAAAATAAGAATATTTTCTGCAAAAAGTTTTAAGAGTAAAAAAATAAACTTGTAAAAGTGAAAAAATAGGGAAACAAACAAAAAAGAATTAACCAAACTGTTCCTCAGTAGGTATATTCACTCAATAGGAAAAAAACACACAATTAAAATGAGTAATTGACAATCTGGATAAATCTCAGAAACAAAATTTTGAATGAAAAGGCAAGTTGTAAAAAAGAAGAAAAGAAAACTTTGGTATGGTATCATTTATTTAAAATCTCCCTGAAATATTAATTGTGCATGTAGAAAAATATGAAAATACACATGAGAATCATGCAGAGGAATGAAGCCTCTAACTTCGCATACATAGTTACTTCTGGGTCCAGGACGCTGGACTTCAGCCAGAGCTATAACATTTTATTTCCTTGAAAAATAATTTGATGAATATGTGTAAAACTTTAAGACTTGGTTTTGGTAGTTGGGGCAGGGATGTCTGTTGTATTATTTTCTCTGTTAGAATTCTTTCATAATTAAAAAATAACAGTGAAAAAATATTTATTGATCAAATTGACATTTTTAACCAAGTTATTTCTGACCAAATTTTCTGATACGTTGGTTATATCAGAATACCTGGGACAATGCGGATAAACAATAAGTGATAAATTAAATACGTGGGAATCATATCAGCCACTTTGAGATTCACCTCCTCCTCTCTCAACTTCTACTTTATTCTATTTCCTTTTTTTCTTCCTCCTGCTTGTTTCTGAGAGAAGTCACTGATGCGTCTTAAATTTCCATGCAAATTAAGCACAATACAACAAGAAAAAGAATATACTACCTTTCCTCTCCCAGATTTTTAGACTGATATTTATGTTTGCGTCAGGTAAAGACACAGAAAAACTGATTTATGTCTCATGTTACCTGCTCTTCCAGTGAAGCTCATCATTCAAACATTAGTAGGCTAAAAATCATCAGAGATATAGCTGCCAGCAATAAACTAAACCTCTTACTTTGAGTTTTGGTTCCTGTTTGATTTTTAAGAAAATGTCAAATTAAATCGCTTTTGGGAGGATAAGTTGATGATGGATGACTTATCCCCCAATTTCCCCCAGCTCACTTTAAAAATTTATTTGTCTTATAACAAAAGAAAGTTTTAACATTGAAAACTAATGCTATAGCCTTCTTCCCTTTCCTACGTGAGCAGCAGGAGAAAGGACTCCTTTCCTCCATTACGATTTCAACATGAACAATAGTGACTAGAACCCACAATATACGTGATGTACAGTTATTGTCTGAATGGAGTTACCCTAGTTCTTACATAGCAAGTTAAAGGACGAGTACTAAGAACGTGTGTTTATGGCGAGAGATGCTTGAGTCTATGTGGGACTTGACTCACATTGATGTCCCACCCTAATGTCCTATTTCCACCTGACTCTGCAATACAAACAGGATCACAGATATCACCAGAAAGTAAATCCCCAAGTAATATTTGTTCATCTAAACTGCTAAGGGGTGACCATAAGGCGAAACTCATGGATCAGCCAAACACACATATTATTGGCCAAAAATCAGAATGCTCAAAACTATCCAACTGACTATAAAAACAGCAGTTATTTCAAGAGGTAGGAGAAAAAAGTACTTGTTGTATTGATTTGTACGATGTGTTTAAACAAGAGTACTGAAAGTTTACTTCTGCTAATATAAACAGGGGCTTCACCCAAATGTCTGTTTTTACCTGGGTATTAAATAAATCAACATCCATGTTCCTGTCACACTCAGCTAAAAAGATCCCACAACACAAGAACCTGCTATGGCTGGCCCTTGGGATGTGGAAACTCCCCAGGCAGTTACCCAGAAAGGAAACTGAGACATTTACTTTTCAGCTCTTTACATTGTCATATTCAAAACCTGATCTTCAGGACTAAACACACACACACACACACACACATAGCCCATTAAATGTCCAAACTGTTAAGAAGCAGAAATATCATCCTCTCTGGAAAATAAACATTTTATCTTGAGATAACCTGCAATAGCTTTTTGTTTGTATCACGATTCCAAATTTCTTAAAATTTCCATGTCTTTTTCTCCTGCGTATCAAACACATAGAGAGGGAGATACAATGGGGAAGGGTGCAAGAAGTTTAACCAAAAAGATGCTGGAGACACTGTTTGCTGGCCCAAACTTGGAGCAACTCAACAAAATCACGCATGACCAAAAAAACCTGCACCCTATCCAAGCTCCCACTAGAGAAAAATGCCCACTGGAGATAGCTCTAAGTTCTGTTTTCTCTGTCTGGGCTCCAAGGCAAAAGACCATCAACTAAACATCATCTGTAAACTGTCTGGTTTATTGAATTCCTGAAACATGATATTGATTTTTTGAAAAGAACTTAATTTAAATGCTGCACTAATAATTATATTTGTGCTATCAAAATTTAATTATCAGTCACAAGATTAAGTAATTTTAATCCAAGTTCTCAGCTTAAAAATTGCTACTATTATTCCAACTTATCCATAAAGGTAAAAAAAATACACATACCTCAACAAATATAAAACATGGGATGATGGAATAACTTCGTTGAGTGTTGTTTCCTACAGCCATTTCTCACACCATGTAGCAAGGCTGCACCGTCTACAACTGTCCGGGCTGAAACAGAGATACGTAGCATGGTGTAAGACTATATATTTAGCAGTCCCTTGAGTATTTACATAAAAAAATATCAGCAACCCTGTAGATAAGCAAGCTGTATACAAACAATGCAAAATAGTGATTTACCACACAGTCAAGGCAAATAATCATTCCAGGGAAAAGAAAATAATATACCCCAGCCACGAACACCTTAGAGACAAAAGGACCAGAGAGCGAGCCCTGTGCGCCTAGCCGTAATCAGCAGAATTCTCATTGCCTGGTGCTTCACGGTGCCTCAACCCAGCAGACTGCCCTCGTGCCACGAAACAGTTGCAGCTGCACAACATTTGGCAGTGTCCATTCTGCATGGATGGTCTCTTTCAGCACCCCTGTTTGCGACTTAAGGACTTACTTGTTTCTGCCCTCGCTGACATTTGTACGGAGGCACTAACCTCTGACTTTCTGCTTTGACCACTCTGCCCTGGCTCCCTTCGCTACACAGCTATTAACTACTTTGGACTAATGCCTCACTGAGCCCAGTCGCTGGTTCCTTCAGCCCTGTGCCTCTGTGTGCACGTGTGTCTGTGAGTGTTCCAAACACAAAACACTGACAATATAATACATTCTCTTAACGTACGAGAATGGAGTATCTGGGGAGCAGCTGATTATTTTGGAGACCTCTGTCCTATTTTGAACTGAAAACATTCTATTCTGAGTTGACTTAATTTTGGATCCTCTTTAAAAACAAAAGAACAGGGTTGAGATTTTAGACTTTTATGAAACTCCCAAGGCCAGATAAAAAGAATTTTCCACAACATCTCCGATTCTCTACGCAGAGGAACACTTACTTAATGTGTGTTGGGCTCGGTTTGTCTCGTATCCCTGTGTCCTTCCCAACAGTTCTATGGACTGTGACAGCAAGAGTACCCGAGAATGGCCAACTGTACTTTTCTTAAAGGTCATGAATTAAGGTTAATGTTTTTTACTTCTTTTTCCTTTAACTAAGTCCTTCCTTGCCTTTTCCAGAATGAAACTTTAAAATACATTTCCTTTTCATTTTGAGATACCAACTTTGGACGTATTGACTGAAACTTTCTCTGATAAAATTTAACATTATGTGTGACAAAGTTGGCACCAATTACTGGGCTGCGCTGAAACACCTGAATGTTTCATTACATCTACCCACAAGATGCCAATAGTGGCAACCCCCTTTGCTCCCAAGTTGTGGCAACTAAAAATGTCCCCAGACACTGCCAGCTATCCCGTTCAAGGAGGGGAGAGCAACAGGGGTGGATGTAGCCCCTGGCGGAGAACCACTCATTTAGGACGACAGAGAGCTGAGTCCCTAGAATGTGAGAAGTTTTGAGCTGGTGATGAATTTGTTCCCCCGGGGATAAAGGCTGCAGTTGAGCCAAGTAGGACAAACCTCTTCTGGCTGGGTACCTCACAGAGAAAATTATTGAAAATTACTGAGCTGTCTTACTGACATTTGAGGAAGTGAAGGGCATCTCAAGTTCAGAGACCATTATTGGGGCCATACCAAAGCTCCTGGAAGTGGTGGTCACCACCACTCTGAACTCCGAAGGACAGAGGGGATGTTTTATCTATTAGGTCCTACATAGGCCCAGGCCCCAGGTCCCCTGAGCTTCTTAAGAGCTCGTGAAAATAAAGGAAGTAAACAGAAAGGCTCCCAAACTATGCAAAACCAAATGAATAAATACGTAAGTATATAGCTAAAAATGCCAGATTTTCACAACTCCATTCATTACTAGATTTAGTGTCCATAACAATTTAATTAACTTGAAAATGGCTTGTAGGTAAAATTTTCTTAATTCTAAAAATTCCTTTCCAGGGAAACTAAAATGATTGTGAATTAAATTAGTGACACAGAAAAAAAAATAACTTCAAGAGAGAAGTTTTAAATTTTCATTTTGCCACAACATAAAAATTTACTGTCAGATTATTCTTTATGTGTTTATGATCATATGAAGCAGAGCCTCAAAAAGCCAGCGCAGAAAACAATTTTAAACAACCTTAAAATAACCCGGGAGGGACTTTGCTTCCAGCCAGGAGGAAATGACTGTGATTGGATTTCACGCCTGACACAACTGAAAAATACAGACAAAGTAAACGAGACAACGGTATTCCAGGCATTAAACGTTAGGCAATGAAGGGCAGTGACCCCTAAAGATGGGAACTAAAAGAAGTGAGCCCTGTGAATGGCCTAGTTTACTGCCTGGAGAGAGTCTCCGGGCCACACACAGAGAGGGGGAACTCAGAAAGGTGGCTGGTGGTCTCCGAGTCAAGTAGATAGAACTGGGAATGTGGGGAGGCCAAAGCAACTGGCATTCCCAAGGCAGAGCACCAGAGAACTCTGCACGGAGAGCTGGGTGGCTCTGCAGAGGGTCCCCGGGGGCCTTCAGCACAGTACTGACAAGCATGGGAAAAACTGCCTAAGGGCCAGAGAGAATCATCCTCAGGGCTCACACAAAACCAAGAATACTTTCTGTTCCTACCAACTGAAATGAGAAGACCCCAGCTCACCAGACAGAAGGTAGAGGACTTCAGTGTGGGTTAATTATTAACTCCAGCCTGAAAACAGTTCTCAACAGGGGTACCTAGTAGCACTGAGCAGTATTCCTTGCAGAGTATTCCTTTTTTCCCCCTTTAATTTGTCTGATACAGAACACTGAGTATTTACTGAGATTCTGGGCCACCAAGCAGTGCACTTTTCCCTGGTGTCAGGGGACTCTGGAAGCAAGAATGTGACAACACAGTCCATCCTCAGGTCATGTCAAAGATGCATTTGACATGAGTTTTACAACATGCGGCGTGGTAAAACTTTCTAGAAGTCCATTCTTCCGAATTGGGTGGTGTAAGATTGAGATGTGATGATGTCTAGAAAGGGGAAAAATAAAGCTTAATTTCTATGTGACCCAAGTCTTATTTGGAGGTAAGGTGGGGGTGGGGGTGGGGGTGGGGGATTTCAGTAGAAAAGGGAAAATTAAAAGGTAAGAAAAAAATCAGTTGTGAGGCTTACATTTTATGTAAAATAAAATATATTAAAAAATATATAATGAGTTATGTATAATCCCCAAATCCATCATTAGCACAGGTGGACCAGGCAGTCACTTCCTTGGTGACACAAAGCAACCCCCCCCACACACACACACCCACAGTTCTGGATCATTTCTATTCAGTACATTATCTCCAAGCAGAATCACAGTTTGCATTTAATTTCCCTGAAACTGGAATCCTTTTTTTTTTTTTTAAAGCAACAAAGACATTAAGGGATAGGAACAAATTAAATGGGATTGTAGATGAGTACGAAACAGATTTCATCACGAGACGGCATGGGATTTACGACAGCGCTGGTGAGGCTTTCAGAGAAATACTTGGCTTTGTTAAGTTTTAGAGATGCTTTTCAAGGCTTGTAAAGAATGACAATGTTAAACCCATGTATGGAGGGTGGCACTGGCACTCCCTTTTTTCTCTAATCCATCCCCCTCCACAGTGTCTCATAGCTAAATCCATGGTCCAGTCCTTGAACTAGCCCACATTAAGGCAGAGAGATATAAAGGGAATGAAGCCCACAATCCAGGGAAATCTAGAATTGAGTCAAATCTCCACAAAATACACCGGACCCAGGGGCCCTGTGAGGATACCTGGACCCCCACCTTGTTCGTGAATGGCTTTTTAGACCCAAGAGTCATTGCTGGTTCCCTCAGGGCTCCCATCATACACTGGCCTGGTCCTTGTGACCAGTCATTAGCTTTGTCCCTACTGCTTAAATCTAATGAATCCCTTTCATAAAACCTCCATCTCCCTCTGAGCCTTCATTGCTGTGTGGACCTCACTTGGCAACTAGGGTTCAGCTTTCCCATTTACCTCTGGGAGTCCTTCAAACATAGAGCATGCCTGGCTCACTCTTCTGCCCTGAGCCTGACTGAACCATCTGTGAGATGGCCATTTTTGCCTCTTGTCACTTGAGTATCACTTGATGTCTGGGTCCCTGCTACTGGGTCCCAGAACTGAGGCAGAATGTCACCTGGCTAATGTCTAAGCTTGCAGTAAATAATTTTTGACTCTTAAACCTCTCCAGTCCCATTTTATGACAATCACCACCCCTGCCCACCGCCAACCTTCCTGTATCTCAGCCACTCACTGAGTTTGTACAACCTGCCAAGCCTTTCGTCTCATCCAGGCCATCTCATGTGCATCTCCTTGAGTGCTCCTCCTGCTTCCATACTTGCCTAGCAAATGTCTGCCCCACCTTCAGGCCTGCAGTTAAACACCATTTTCAGTGGGAAAGTTTCCTTAACTGCTGACTAGTTCCTATCTCGCTATTATATAACCTCATCCTCCTCCTTCATAATGTTTATTATATAATTGTTTAATATCTGTTCCCTTTCTAGCATTCAGGCAGCTTTGCTCCGTGCGGCCAGGGCCACGTTTATCTTGCTCAGCACTGTAATGTTAGCACCTTGCATAGCACCCAGCACACAGTAGATGACAGATGTTGGCACTAACAATAAGCTTGATCTGCTCAGGTCCATCCTTCGATATCACACTTGCCCTGGGTGGGTCAGTCCCTCAGATCCTGGCCCAGTCCTAATCTAGGTCTCGGGTCAATCCTTCCTAGGTCTTGCATGAACTCAATAATACCGTCCTAATGTAGGTCTTGGGCCAGTCCCTTCTGCTTACTCCCTCAGGTAAGATCCACTGTACCCTGGACCCAAACAACAATGAAAAATCAAGTGTTAGGAAGGCCTAGAAATCAAAATGTAAACCAGAACATATTTCAAAATGTAAAATTGAAATGTGAAATTATTCCACTGAATTCTACCTCCGGGTCTTTTTGACTGTTAAAAATAAAGTTTAGATTGCCACTTTAAAAGATATGTTCCTTAATTAAATATAACAAAAGCTAAAGTAAAGGGGAGAGGGGATATCCAAGTCTACTTAAAAGTAAGCTTTGTTAAAGATTAGTCTTTTCAAAGCAACACAGCAGAAGGATGCTGCTGAGCACAAAGGTCAGCAGATGGCCTGATGTTGGGAAGAAAGCCCAAGAACATGCTATTGTCTAAATGGCTGATGGGAAGATGTACCTGAGATCATCCTATGGGCCACCACCAGGAGAAATGCTTAATAGGGAAACATATGCCCAGACAGACAGAGCATTGTCCTATTTTTTTAAATTGTTGATATTGGTTACCCCTAATTTTCTACCAGGAAAAAAAATCACAGTTGGAAGAAGTAGCAGGGCACAAAGAGCTTTTCTTAATTAAAACATAGTTAATGTTTCCTTCAATAAAATCAAAGGCTGGAAGGAAATGAGGTTTTGGTGCTCAGTTAAATTGAAACCTTAATGCCCTGAAGCAAAAACAACAAGAACACACAGGACACAGGGACACGCATGCATGCACCTGCCCCAGAAGGGCACAGACACCAGGTAAGTTCCAGGGAACGTTGCGCTCAGCTTCAAGTCTGGGGAGAAAATAGGCAGAGAATACGGTGCAATTGCTCTCAACTGAAAAGCAGTGAATGTGATTCTTAAACATGCTTGAGTATTTGCATTCTCTTGCATCTGGCTCTGATTATAAAATTTCAAATCTAATTTCCAAAATGACTGCACTTATCAACAACAAACTTTACAATGATGTTGTCACCGTGATCTATGGTGTAGCATTGAGTAGATTAAAGGTAAAGATTCTCCTCATTTCCTTTGGCTTACAGAATGTCAGACGGGTGGTGGTAGGTAATTATTGGAGTTAGGAAGACCTATTGGGGACCACTATCATTTAGGTGAGAAGCGATTAGACCCATGCAGGAGCTGGCTTCAATCCAGTTTTTGTACTTTTGAGAAAAGTGGAGAGAAGAGATAGATGAGAGCCCCTGATTAAACCTGGCCCTTCTGAAACAGCCTAGAAAGGGACTTTATCTTATTAAGGTCAGAGGGGCCAGACTGCCTTTTCAGACTTCCTAGTCATTGGTGGTTCTACATTTCCCTGTGAATCCTCACCTGGTTCTCATCTCTAGAGCCATAGTTGTTTCTAATGACCCAAGAGATGAGATCACTAATTAAGTGGAGAGGAACACACACACAGAAACAAAAGATCAATTGAGGGTGAGAAATTGCTGGAGAAGAAACACATCCATAGAGTAGAATTCTAAAGAAAATGTACAGGGAGGTCCTGTAGGGGGTGGTGGTTCCAGGATATTAGACAGCCTTTATGGCCTTGCCCGCAGGGATGTATTTCACAAGCTGTTCTGCGCAGTGGGGAGGCTGTGATACTGTTGTTCTGCCAGGCAAGGCTGCATTTTTCAATTTAAAGCTAAGCTGCCCAGGAGCCAAGTTGTTTGTTTCTGAGAAGGGAAGAGAAGAGAGAAGAGAAAAGAGGAGCCTTGAGTTGAGATACCAATCTATCCTCATGTCAACTCTCTGGAACAGAGTAGGTTTGTTTTTGTCATTAGATCCCTGGTCCTTAGGCACCCTCAGGAATCCTGGCCAGGAAGTCCCTGTGTCCTCATGACAGGTTAATTAATTAGCTCTGCTGGGTACTCTTGGGGTCTCACAAGAGACAGGAAAAAGAATGAGAGAAATGCCCTTTCTCCATGAGAGGCTTCAGAGGAGGGTTCCAACAACACTTGCGCCGGCCTGGCTTTGCCTACGCGGCTATGAAATCATAGGAGGATTGAATATATTCTGCAATGAGGGCAAACTTAGAATTTCAAGTGAGTATAATAATAAAATGGCAACATTGCCCACTCGTCTCTTTGATAAACATGTGTTGAGGCCTTCCATGCCAGGCTTTATACAAAATTATAGCTTTGAAGTTACAGTTTTTATGTTTAACAAAGCACTTCTTGAATTAATTTGCACATGGTACTGAGATATGCTGACCATTCTCTTTAATATTGCAACTCGCTTCCCTCATGTAGCATTTCTGATCTTATTCTACATCTTTCTCTTTTACCCATACCACTTGTGGTCCAACATACTTCATAATTCATTATATTTATTTTATTATCTTTCTCCAGCTGCCAGAATGTAAGTTTCAGAACTCTGTGCCTATTTTGCTCACCAACTGTACCCCAAGTGTCTCTCAGAAAGATGGCATTAAACAAATAATTACAAGTGAGATAAAAACAATGTCTCTCTGAGTCCTGTAATGGGGTTAACTTGTAAACAGTCTAGGGAGCCAGGAGAGTCTCCTGCTAAGATGTGATCTAAGAAGGGGTTAAAAGGATGGTGGGAACTGGATTGCTGACCAAGGGGATAGCACATGGGAAGTACCCGAAATGAGACAAGGCATGGCCACATGGCTGAAACATGAAGAGCACAATGGGACACGGAACGAGGCTAGAGAAGAAAGGGCCCAGATGATAACAGGGCCCAGTAGGCCGTGTTAAAAAGTTTGGAATTAGCTCTCTAAGAATACTAGTAAACTATTGAAAGCTTTTAAGAAGAAAACTGCTATGCCCTGATTTGCTTTTACAAAGGATTGTTCAGGATACAGAGTGGCTTGGAACAGTGGGACAAAAATAAACATGGTCCTTTCTGTCCCTTTCCAGAGTTCAGGATGTTGACTTGAGGACATGGTGGGTCCTCGGTGAGAAATTCCAGATTTCCCTGGATCTTCAGATAGGAGCTGTGATCAACTATGCTGACAACATAGAACCCAAAAATCGGTATATCACCTCTGTGAAGGGGATCAAGGGACAACTGAACAGGCTTCCTGCTGTTGGTGTGGGTGACATGGTGATGGCCAGTCCAAAAGGCACCCCAGAGCTCAGAAAGAAGGTACATCCAGCAGTGGTAATCTGACAGCAAAAGTCATACCAGAGAAAAGATGGCATGTTTCTTTATTTTGAAGAGAATGTGGGCATCATATTAAACAATAAATGTGAGATGACAGGTTCTACCATCTCATGACCAGATGCAAAGGAGTGTGCAGATCTGTAGTCCAGGATTGCATCCAATGCTGGCAGCACTGCATGATTCCCTGTGAATTTGTAAAACACATACACACATGCACACAAACATTAAAGTTTATATCTACCCCCCCACCCCCCAAAAAAGAATGAATGTGATGATGAGGTGGCTCATGGAAGGGTCCTGTGATCATCTAGATAAGAGGAGGAGGTGGCTTGGGGTAAGGATAAAGCAAGAGATAGAAAGGTGAGTGAATTCAAGAGATAATTAGAAGAGGCCCTGGCTGGGTAGGTCAGTTGTTTAGAGCGTTGTCCCAATATGCCAAGATTGTGGGTTTGACCCTCGGTCGGGGCACATACAAGAATCAAACAATGAATGCATAAATAAATAGAACAACAAACTGATGTTTCTCTCTCTCTCCAAATAAAAAAAGGAGATAATTAGAAGAGCAAATAAGATTTAGTAGCTGATTAAAGTGGGAGTGGTGGGAATGTAAAAATAACTTTTCTTATTTGTTTAAATCCCTCAAATGAAAACATCCATCTTTTTTTTGTGTGTGTGTTGTCTCCAGTAGTGATGAGGTGATAAAAGCTTTCTGTTTACTCTGTTAAATCAGTGCAGCCTCCTGTTCAGTCTTTCCTCTTGAATCCCAATTGTGTCCTCTCAGCACCAGCTTCCTCTGGCCCAGAATCCCACACAGCATGAAACAGATTATTCTTGAAAATCAACTCAAGGTAGTATCTTTTCAAATTGCACCATGCTTAAAGAAAAACAAACAAAAAAAGCAATATACCTTATTGTAAATGTAGTCCCCTGCTAAGTTGAGACCCCTACATACATATGAATGCCTTTCATTATTTCCTTTTTGCCTTTCTAAATCTCCACACATCCTAAAGGCACAGTTCAGTACCTGCCTCTACCAGGAAGCCTTCTTAGTTCAGTTAGTCAGTCATTTACGATAATCATGCTTCAATCTGCCAATAACCACACAGCTTACTAGCTCAGCCATTGATGTGGTGTTTAATCACAGGCAACATGAGGACATCAATGACAGGATGAGGTAAGATACTCTTTTAGCTTCTTTCCAGTCTATAGTTTCCCGTGTGCACTCTCATTTTATCTTCCAGCCAAACTCCATAGTTCTTGGTTAACTTTCCATGGGTGTGTGTGTTATATTTCCTTCCGGATTGTAGACTGCATGACTGAGTTGACTTGTCTTTGCATCTCTCACAGCATCCAGCACAGTGCTAAATGACAACACTGGTGACTATTTACGATTGTTCCAAGGAGAACAGTGGAAGAAATGATTACAGTTTGTCTTGGCTTCAACACCCTCTCCTGGCACCTCACCTCTGCAACAATGTCCTTTCTCTCCATACTATGCTAGCTTGTAACCTACAGAGTGAAACCTGGTCAGGTTCACCAACAACCTATGTAGCAGCCTGATGTCACAGAATGCCACCAGAATGGCAGGATTTCCTCGCTGGGTCAGCCGCAAACTTCATCACAGGAGTAAGTATAACTTTGCATCTCCATGAAAAAGCCCCAGTTTTATGGACTTAAGCACTGGTTTTAGAGTCTGACAGGTGAGGATCTGGATCCAGGTGACAACAAGTACATAAATTAGATTAAGTCCCTGTGCCTTGCTGTGTTTCTGTCTATTCCTTTGTCTTATTGTGGTTGCACCAGGGCCGTCCTTGTAAGGGGTAAATTATGTAATGTGCATAGTGTTTAGCATATGCCAGACGTTCTGTAAACTTTTGTTGAATAAAAGTTCTTTTTTTAAAATTACATTATTGTTGTTGAAGTCCTCCAAGGTTTTCTTTATATATTTGGGTGCTCCTATGTTGGGTGCATATATGTTTACAATGTTTATGTCTTCTTGATGGATTCTTCCCTTGAGCATTATGAAGTGACTTTCTGGATCTCTTTTTATGGCTCTTTTTTTGAAGTCTATTTTGTCCGATATGAGTATTGCTACCCTGGCTTTTTTTCCTGTCCATTTGCTTGGAATATTTATTTCCACACTTTATTTTCAGTCTGTAGGTCTTTTGTTCTGAGGTGGGTCTCTTGTAGGCAGCATACATGTGGGTCATGTTTTCTTATCCATTCAGCTATTCTGTGTCTTTTGATTGGGGCATTTAATCCATTTATATTTAAGGTTATTATTGATAGGGACTTAATCATTGCCATTTTTTCATACTTGTGTTCCTCTCTCTTTCACTGTTTTTCTTCCTGTTCTTAAAGCAGACTCTTTAGCATCTCTTGCAGAGCTGGTTTGGAAGAGGTATATTCTTTGAGGCATCTTTTGTCTGGGAAGCTCCTTATTTGGCCTTCCACTTTAATTGAGAACCTTGCTGGATAGAGTAGTCTTGGTTGCAGGCCTCTGGTTCTCATTACTTGGAATATTTCTTGCCATTCCCTCTGGCTTGGAGTGTTCCCATTGAGAAGTCAGCTACTAGTCTTATCAGGGCTCCCTTGTATGTTACTTTCTGTTTTCCCCTTGCTGTCTTTAAGATTCTCCCTTTGTCTTAGAATTTTGCCATTTTAATTATGATGTGTCTTGAAGTGGGCCTCTTTGGGTTCCTCTTGATTGGGACTCTCTATGTTTTCTGGATTTGTGTGACTTTTTCTTTTATCAAATCAGGGAAGTTTTCCATCATTACTTTTTCAAACAGGTTTTCTATCCCTTGCTCTTCTCCTCCTGGCATCCCTATTATACAGATATTATTACGTTTCGTGTTGTCCTGCATTTCCCTTAATCCCTCTTCACTCTTTCTGAGCCTCTTTTCCTTTTCTTGCTCTTTCTGGAATTTTTTTCTACCTTGTCCTCCAGCTGGCTCATCCAATCCTCTTTTTCTCCAAAGCCTGCTTTTGATTCCTTTTACTGTGTTCTTCAGTTTAGAAATTGTATTCTTCATTTCCTCTTGGCCCTTGTTGATATTTTCTATTTCCTTCTTCATGTTGATATAGTTTGCAGTGAGTTCATTGTAGTTTCCCTGTAGTTTTTGGTAATTCTCTGTGAGCTCATTGAGCTTCCTCATAACCATTGCTTGGAACTCAATATCTGATAGTTGACTTGCCTCTGTTTCATTTAGCATTCTTTCTGAGGCTTTCTCCTTTCCTTTCATTTGGGGATTGTTTCTTTGTCTTCCCATCGTTTGTGGGACTCTTCTTGTTAGCCTCTGCTTTTTAAATTGCTCTGTACTGACTTCCTGGGTTTATGCTGTGAACTTCTATGGTAGAAGACCTGTGAGATTCAGTGGTGCAGTCTCCTTGATCTCCTGAGCTCTCTGGTCTTGGGCTGTTGTTTATGTTGGCTCTTTGTATGTCTTCGGGTTTTGATTGTTGTTGGGTCTTTGATGAGTCCTTCCCTCCAGCTGGTTAACTGAGGGTCACTCTGTCTACCATGTCTTATAATCTGTTGTGCAGGTGTGGGCAGGTTGTGTTGAAGCTGGTTCTTCCATGTGTACAAGGTTTTGAGGATTCTCTCTCGCTCTTGTTCAGTTGTTTGTTCTGAGTAATTCATTCGCCATTTAGTTGTATTTCCAGATTGGTCCTGGGTTAAGTTAGTGTGGCTTCCACTCCCTCCTTCACCTTCTTCTGTTGTTATCTGTTATTGGTTCCTTTGTTGGTAGGTTTCCTCTTCCAGCAGGTGTACTGGTGTTCACAGCTCCCGCCTACTCTTTTTTTGTGATCAGTTGGAGGGGAAGGCAAAATGGTTTAAGACAGCGGGAGTGTCTTCTATGGTATTTAAAGTACCAACACACAGAGAAGAGATAGGAGATCCTTTTGGATATGTATAGTGTTAACCGTGATATTTCACCCAATTAGCCACTTTTTAGAAAGGGTGGAAAGGAGATAAGACTCTTGTTGGGAGGGGAAGTATTGTGAGTTGGATCTAGAAAGTAGTGAGCTTGTGGGAGGTCAGATTATGAGGTAAAGTGAGAGTAAAGGATAAAAAATAGGTGTAATGTGTGAGAGAACAGAGTTAACCACAACAGTAATACAATTCAGGAAACAGTGAAGTGAGCTAAGATCTGGGAGGGGTGCTGTGTAGCATTTACAATTGTATGGAACAGCAATTACTTACAATAGTTATGGAGCAACAATCATATGACAGAATCTATGTGATCTGGATAACAAGAATGGGAAGTATAGGGCCTAGAGTAGTGTGCTAATGGAATGCAAGTGAAGTGAAAGATGGCAAAATTAAAAATACAGTAAGAAAGAGAGAACAAGGGAAACCAGTCCAACAATGCAGTTTAACACAAGGGAAGAAGGCTAAACAGAAAGAAGAGAAATACAAAAATACTAATAAAATAAAAGATGTTAAGAATAATGAAAAAATATATAAATATACAATAACTTGCAAGTTCTCTGGAGTAGCAAATTGAAATTTGTCTCACTGTCTCAGCTGTTGGGATGACCCCTCTTTGGGTCCAGCTCTGGTCTTTTCATAGCTCCAGGTTTTATTGTCTCACTTGTGGGAATGAAAAAAAAAAAAAAAAAGAAAGAAGGAAGAAGGAATAAAAAAAGGAAAGAAAGGAAGAAGGAATAAAAGAGAAAGAAGGAAAGAAAGAAAGAAGGAGTTAAAAGAAAAAAAACCAAAACCTCCTGCTGGCTTCAAACCAGCCAAGCCAGTTCTGCTGGTCTTCCTGGCTGCAGCAAGCTGAGGGGGAACTGGTTTCTCTTTTCTCCCTTCCTGAGCCGCAGACTTCGCTGTTGCCCAGCCTCCAGCCCAGTTTCTCAGTTTGCTTCCAGGCCCCCAGTGTCCTTCTGCACTCAGCCTATGCCTTCAGTCTACCAGTTGGCTGTCCTTGAGGTATTCCAATTAGGGGCAAATCACACACCACCTTCTTGCTCTTTGCTGTCCTAGATGCTAGGGACTCTCGGAGTCCCTTCAGGCTAGTTCAGCACCCCCACTGAGTTAAGTGTTTTGGGCGATTGCTGACTCCCTGAGCCCTGCAGTTCTCCTCTGCAGGGGCATCTATGCCTTCCTCTTAGAGAGCTGGTTGGCCCTGCAGGGCAGGGGTGTGGCTGGCGTTGTGGATGCAGGTGCGCACCTCCTCTGATGCTTCCCCTGGGGAGCAGGGGTTGGGTGCAAGGTCGCTCTGGTTGGAGGGGTCAGGCGTGCTCCCTCCCCAGGCTGTGGCAGTATACACTCGGCCTCTGCTACTGGGATGGGATGGGTGGCCTCCAGTCCTGCAGTGTCAGGTGCGCACTGTCCCCTGGGCTGTGTCCATGTGTGCCTGGCCTCCACTACTGGTGTGGAAAGGGCAGCCTCTGGTCCCAGCAGGTTCTGATGCCCACCGTCCAGGGCTTCAGGTGCACGTGGCTGGGTGGGGGAAGGTGAGGGTAGGGGCGCAGTAGGCCAGGGCAGCTGCTGCAGAAGAATTCCCCAAACAGCCGCTGAGTGCCTCTTTGTTCTTTCTTTCTTTTTGAAAAACTCCTCCTGCTCAAGCCTGCCAAACAAGCCCAACTTTACAATCAGACCAGGGACTGACCGGGTGTGGGTCCCTCATGGTCCAACTCTTCCCAGTCAGCATCCACAGTCTCAGTGGGTGCACAGAGCCCCTGTGTTTTTGCCACTTGGTCCTTATTCACCCCCTGTGACTTCAAGCATCCAGGTCTTTCCTGGTCCTGCTCAAACCTTGTTTGGCAAGGGAGGGAGCCATTGACCCAGCTCTCTCCCAAGAATTCTGTGGCAGACCCAGCGGGCACTGCAGCCACCCTGGTCCCCACGCTGGTCCCAGGAATGTTATGGTCCTGAAGCACGCTCCTTACCATCTGTTTTTTCAATGTCCTCTACAATTTTTGATCTCCATTCTTCACATATGCTGGGATACCGTTGGCTGTTCGCTCTGTTCCTCAGAAGATCGGCTAGGTGTCTCACCCGTGCACAGGGGGAAGTGGACTCTGCTCCCACCTATCTCACCGCCATTTAAAAGTTCTTTTTTTTTTTTGAAAATTATTTATTGATTTTAGAGAGAAAGAAGAAGGGTGGGGAGAGAGAGAAAGAGTGAGAGAGATATCAATTTGTTGTTCCACTTATTTATGCATTCATTGGTTGCTCCTTATATGTGCCCTGACTAGGGATCGAACCTGAAACCTTAGCATATCGGGAAGACACTCTAACCAACTGAGCTACCCAGCAAGGACCTGGAAGTTCCTCATGCTCATCACTTGCAGTTCTGTTTCCCACTTTTCCCTTCAATGTCCAGACACCACCAATTAGGGAAACACTACTGTACAATTCTGCTTAACAAGAAGGTGCTGTTTTTAAAAGAACATTAGCAAAGCTTATTAAACACCGCCTTATTCACCAGATAAAAAGATGATTAATTATTGAACATTGACTGATTCCCAGGACACCTAATTTGTTCATGTCACTTTTCAGAAAAGCTCCAGGTGTGGATATGAGTTAATTTCACAATTGTTTTTCCTGCTCACAAGAGAAGCCACAAAGCAATCAAGCAGGTGTCGCCTACATTTCAGGCAGCAGAGCTTTATATAAGGAGGAAATTCATTCTTGAGATTGAAGAAGAAATGTGGATAATAAGGGGAGCGATGAATGAAACTGCAAAAAAACATTAAAATGTGGGTTCTGCCTGAAGCTCTTAATTGACCACCTTCCCCACAACATAGACCAAACCCATCCAGGCAGTGCAGAAATAAAAACAGCGTGCAGAGCTCAGTGATTGGTCAAAGCCAGCAAAGGGATAGGTCAAGGCTCAATGATGTTAGAAGAAAGCCCCTCAAGATGAGAATCAAAAGTAATGGTGAGGCTGAAGCTAGAATGCCCTAAACATAATAATAACTAAGACATCCGATTGCCTTGAGTACAGCACACATCATGCTAAGACAACGTTGCCACAACAGCTCTAGAAAACGGAGAGAATGCTGCAGAGATGTCTGCAAATGCTGTCGGCACAAAACTCACAAGTTCTTCCCCAGGTAAGTAAGGTCAGTCACAGAAGCAATTATTTGCTTTGCTCTTGGGAAGTCAGGTACTTTTGTCACTGATTTGTGGATGAGCCCAAACTGTCTCTAGCCAAAGCATTTTATTTAAGGCCTTCATAGTAACCCAATCTGAGTGTAATTCAAAATCTTGTGTCGGTTTTGTGTTGAGACCAAGGCAAGGTGGGGGCTATTCCTGCTGTTCGGGGTGAAGATAAAACACTGCCAGGCTGTGTTTAATCATGCAGACACACCTGGTTGAAAAGTGACAGCTGCAGCGGCAGAAAGATTGTTTCCTGGAGACCCAGGACCCTGGGGTGTAATATGCACTAACTCATTACCTCTTCATGACAGAAATTCTGGATATTCTTTTATCCTCATTTTATAGTTGTGGATACTGAGGCTCAGGTTAAGTGACTGACCTCAGGTGGTACCAGGCTAAAAGTATTGAAGCTAGAACATATACTAGGCTCCTGGGCTCCAAACTCCACTGAGTACCACTCCACCATGCTAGCTCCTCACTCTACATGATGCTGACCCAGGATAGCCAAGCTATTGATATTTAGGGATAAGAAATAGTAAAATATCTTCCCTAAGTGAGTGCTATGAATCAAATACCCACAATAATGGCGTCTTGGGGTAGGAAACTGTCCCAAGAGTCATCTAGTCCAAGACCTCGTCCTATTGTTAGAATTTCAGAAACAGACTTTCACACAGTTTGAAATAAAGTAATACCTTTCTAGAAACACAAAAGATCTTGAGGTTTGGGGAAATACCCTTACAAGGCACTATTTTCCTCTTCCTTTTAATAAATAACATACATATTTTGAATGCCTACCATGGGCTAGGCAGTACTAGGTACTCCAGCATTGCCTCAAGAATCCCCATAATAATCATATGATTCACATTCCCATGCTACAGGTAAGGAAACAGATTTAGAATGGTTTCACAACTTGTCCTAGGTCACACAATAAGGAAGCCTGAGTACAGAGATTCCCACCCAGTGGATTACTGTAGCCTTCAAGGGATGTGGAGACATCGTGAAATAGAGAAATAAACCTAATGAGTTCCTACTATTCTCTGGCTTGACCTCAGTAGACAGTTGAACTTATTTGCAAGTTATTGGAGAGATATCCAATAATCAAACACTCTTTTCAGTCTAAGGCACATCCAACTCTCCCTTGGTTTCCTAGAGTCAGGGCAGCTAGGGAAACTGAGGTCACACACTAACTACCAAGTTTTTAGCCTGTATCTGAACATCTGCTGGCAAGGAAAATACTCATAGTTTGTTCCATGTAGGACCAGCTCTGATGACCAGAAAGTCATACTTACATTCAACTGATGATGCCAATTCAGTTAGGAACCTCCCACTTGCATCTCTTGCAGGTCAAAAAATCATGACATTATCAGAAGCAAAGAGGTTGAATGCTATTCACTGAAGCACAAGTGATCTTGAAGGAAATTGAGAGATTCTTTTTCAAGGACAGCTTTAATAGCTGAAGGGGAATAATGGTTTATAGCCAGCCAACTATTCAGCTACAGGCAACTTGTCACGCTAAAGTGGTTAATTTTTTTAAAAAATATTTCAATGATATTTGAATGCACATAAGAAGTTAGAGTGAACAAGGAAGCTAAAGACTTTTTTCTTTTAGAAATCACGTCTGCCTTTATCTTGAAATTCTTTCCAGTCCTATGATTTCTGCATAAATACTTATGGAATCCTGATGGCTAATTAGATTATAAGCCTTTTATCCAGGAATTTGTCCAAATTTATGCTCTCCATGAAACCTGAGCTCTTTGCTGATCTTGGTTTAGACCATATTAAATAAGCATTTGTTTTAACAGCCTTAAAGGCTACACTTTAAATTCTCACATTTGTTATGCATATTACATCATGAAATTTATAATCCTTACTTTGGGACAAAAGTTTAAAGACTCAAATCCCATGACAATGTGGGTTTCATGTGTAAACTCTTTCATTTTGATCAAAGAGTAATAACATACCAAATACCCCCAAAACAAGGAGAGCAAAAAGCACAGATGGCTGCTTCATATCATCAGCCAGGCAGCCTTTTATATAGATATCTTCATGTGGCCCCACGACCACCCTTAGCAACCCTATTTAACTGAGAAAGAAACTAAGGAGTAGAAAGGCTAGGGAGCCTGTTCAATGTCACAAAGCAACTAAGCAAAAGTACTTCTCAAGCCAGGTCCTCAGATACAACACCGCCTCTTTAGGGAGAGGAAGGGCAGCTCACAAGTGCCCGGAGGAGAATAAATCACTGTGTTCTAACCCATTTCTAGAGGCCCAGGGTCTCCTCAGGTTCACCCTTTAGGAACCCAGTAGGTACGAGGAGGACTTTTCATCTACACTTAGCAATCTCACTCCAACTTTCTATCTCCGAAGGTAATGCTATCACCACCACAAATTTTTCTAGAAGCAGAAAGACCTGAATTTTGTTCTGGTACCATCCTGTCATAATAAGCAAAATGATTCCTCTTTGTGGAAGAATCTTAAATTAGAGTCCTAAGGGTCTGGCTCTCAGGGTCTAGACTGGAAAGTGAGGTGCAAAGCTCAATTATTCGCTTAGAACACGACAACTTTCGCTGGAACCTGCTCAGCCCCCGCCAACGCCCTCTTTTCTATCTGCAAGTCTTTCCCGTGATTTGGAAGTGGTCACTTTATCATCCTCACCTCCCTGGAGTCCTTGTTCTTTTGCACTTTAGCTCCGACTCACCACCTCTTCCCACTTTTCTCTTTTAGCTTTTCTCTTTTGTTCCACAAACCATTATTTCTTCGTAGAAGCTTTAAAATATATAAAGCAATCTATGTGTTGAGATATAACTACAAGCTTATGACCCACCAGCAGTCTCCCATTCCCTCTCTCCTCAGCTCCATGCCCTGCTCTTCAGAGGCAAGCACTTTGAAATATTTTAGTTCTTTCTTCTCATATTGAGTAACCAGATTCAAACATTAAAGGGGAAATAAAGTGATTAGGATCATTATGGAGTGGCAAAGTCACCTTCAGTTTGATCACAACTCCAGAGAGGACAATCTAGAAAAAAATTAAATTACTGTAGCCTAAATGACCCCTCAAATCTTTCACACCAAGACAATTCAAAATAATGTGAATTGGAGATTGATGCCTGTAGTTAAGTTTCTATAATAAGAGAGCCCAAATATTCTTAAGGATATGACTGACCTTAAGGCTATGAATGCTGTGGCGGGGATGGGGAAGCAGTTGCACCTTAAATTTCACTCCTTAGATAGTTATACTACCTGATTGATGATTTTTAATTTCTATGTATTTAGTCACATAAACTTGCTTTTTTTTCACAGCCCAATTTCATTTCTCAGTGTTCCTGAAAGATCAGTTATGAGAAATCAAATAAGACTTTCTACTTCTATTGAAAATGGAGTCAGGCATCATTAAGATGATTGATTATATATCTAAGATGAGAAAAAAAGGTTTTTATCTTATAGATTCCTATTTAGACACACATTTAACTCTTAAAATTGAGGTTACATGACAAAGATATGAACTAAATTTAGCATACACACACCTATTCCATGAGAGGTAATGGGGAGTCCATTCAATCCCATGCTTCTATTCACTCTTCCAACCAATAGGAGAAGCGATTATCCCGTGAGCCTTACTGCCTCATTTACTCTGGCCAGACTCCCAATTCTGCAGTGTCTACATCTCTTTGCCTGGGGACATTTTACTTGAAGCAAAGGATAATGGTTCTGCTGCCTGCAATGTAGGCTGAAAGTGCCAGAGAATTAAAATTCTTGGGCCCAGACCTTTTTATCGTAACTTTGCCTGAAGGACTTCCTGTGGTAGATTGGACTTTTGCCATAATGTTATTTACAACTGGAGAACCTTTCTATCAGATTTCAATTTGGTTGTTTGGAGTGGAGTATCTGAGTGGAGCCCTCAGATACTCTGATCATCAGCTAGGTGTGAGAACCACTGCTTTTTTCAAATCAAAGTGTTTTTTTTTAAAATATAAGTACATTGACTATGTTGTTCCATCAGAGCAAGATGTATGCTGTGTTTGTCAACATCATGGCTTGGAACTAAACTCAAAATCTCTCAATGCTGTTCAGCACTCTGTTTACTCAGTTATTCAACATTTACTCATCACCTACTGGATTCCTGACCTACGTGCTGGGGATATAACCATGAATAATATTCATCCCAGTCTTGGACAAGCTTTGGCTGAAGGAGAGACAGATAAACAGATAAATCACGATGTAACATGAAATACAATATAAGAATACTTTATCACATATCCTGATAGACAAATCACTATAGGGGAAAAATTGAACATTTAATAAACTCTTCATTCATTCATTGATTGTCATAATACTTAATAGAGCCAGGTCCTGTACTTTTATTCTCAAAATATGTTGTGTTTATTGTAACAAAGCAGTATGTGCTCATTTCAAAACAGAACAAACAAAAAAGCTCTTAGAAGCAGTCCTTGCTCATTTCAAAACAAACAAACAAAAAAGCTCTTAGAAGCAGTCCTTAGCCAATGGCTGATGGTAGTTGGAGTAAAATAGCCCAGCTCTCCCACCCCTCGGATGAGAACACCCTGAGGCAAGCATTTTACACTGGTTCCCTGCCTGTCCCCCTGGGACTGAGCTCCGGTCACCCGGTGTAGCTGGCTTGAGAGTCCATCCTTGACTGCTTATCCTCCTCCCGGCCTCACTTTCTCATTCCCCCACCGGTATTGCCTATGCTTCCTAAAGAAACTACTTGTACTTGACCTCTTGTTGAAACTGGAAAAGTTGGCATCTGCGCTGCCTGTCACCACAAAAACCAGTAAGTAAAGACAAAGACTGAATTTTTACGGGTGCTTTACTCAGATGGCTGGCGATCTGAGAAGACTCGGATGGTATACCCTCAAAAACTGTCTTAACATCTCATTTCAAGCTGAACTTTTAAGAGGAAAGGGTGGGTAAGGGGGTTGGAAAAAGGTTGATTGGATAAGAGTTGCAGTGCAGCTGCGATTTTCCTAGTACTTCTTTCTCTGTGGTCAATGCTTCTTTGTCTGCATCACAGGCATTCCCTCCCTGGAACACAATGGCTCAGCTACATCCCCACTGGATTGCAGACCCCCTGGGGCACAAAGGTTGAATTGCTTTGGTCATATATTCCAGTTCCCGGAATAACAGCTTTCCACATGCATTAATCACTTAAGCCTATCGTCTCAAGCTAAAATCTTTTAATTCTTGTGTTACAGTTTTAATCACTTAAGCCTATCAACTAAGGCTAAAATCTTTAACTCTTGAGTTTCCCAACCATAGTCTCACAAGGTGTTTCTAGGATAAAGGCCATTTCCTTCACTTGAATTCTTGTCCTGTCATCTCCCATCTCATTCTCTCCTTCCCTGACTTCTTCTTCCTAGGAATTGATCTTCTTTCACTCCCGGAAGGAAGCTCCCTGCATCCCTTTCTAGCTATTTCCGCCCCCCCCTTTCCTTTTAATCCAGTCTAAAGAGTGCTCTCAATATTGTAAATTTTCTCATCGTTACTAGTTGCAATCTGGCTTTTTATCCATCATCTCTCTACGGAGGAAGCCCTTTTCACCAAATGTCAAGTGATTTTCTAAATGCCAAATCTAACAATTTTCTGCCCCTACTTTACTTAATTTCTCTACATTTCTGAAACCACCTTCTTAAATTTTATTTCTCTTGACTTTTGTGACATCACTCTCTTGATTGTCCTCTTACATCTCTGACTATTGCTTTGCAATCTGCTTTGCTGGATTCAATTCTTGTGCAAATATTCTGTTTAAATATTGATGCTCCCTAGGATTCTTTTCTCAGAATTCTCTTTTCACTGCATATGCTCTTCCTGGGTAATTTCATTTATAATCATGGCTTTAACCACCATAATATGCTAACAATGCTCAGCTTGAGGACTGACCACTCTTCTGAATTTAGACTCATATCGATTAACCCACTGGACATATTTACTAAATGTTCACAAGCATCTAAACTTCATACATCTAAGTCTGAACCCACCAAATTTTAGCCCTAATCTCTTATAATCTGCACCCCACTTAGTGAGACTTTCAGGTACTCACCCATCCATCCTCTCTTTCAGGGATCATGACCTAGCAATTAACAAGTCCTGAGATTTGTTTACCTCCTAAGTATTTCTCAAATGTATTTTCTCCCTTCCTTCTTCATTGTCACCAAAAAATTAAGTGAAGTTGGGACCAAAAAGTATACATTGGATTAGATATTTAGATTTTGGCATTTCAACATTGTCATTATACTATTCCTTGTTAGCTCCCACACATGGTACCATGAGCTCCTATTTAGGTTCCTTATCGCCACACTTTAGTTTACCTACCAGTCCATCCTGAACACTGCTATCAAATGATCTTTCTGTAATAAGTGGGGCCGGGTCAATATCAGGCTCATCAATCTATAAAAAAACAAGGTTTAAGCTTCTTTATATGTCATATGGGGACCTTTATTATCTTAAAGGCTATAGCTTGTCAATCAGAATTACTTATAGTTGTTTGTAAATACTAGCCAGTGGTCCTCTTTGTTTTTGAACTCTAGTTATTACTTCTGTCTGGAAATTCTTTTTCTGTCTGTTTGTGCCCATTAACATTCTACTCATTCACCAAAATCTATTAAAACCTTTGACAGGTGTTTCCTAAGGGTCTTCCTTAACTCTGTAAGACAGAATAAATCAAGTCTCGTGTGCATCATACCAAGTTCTATTTTGCTCCTGTGGTTATTTCTATTACAAAGTGGCAAAGCCCTCCACCCACAACAAACTCAGAGACCCTGTCAGATGCTAAAAATAGTGCCTATCTGCTACTCTGCAGCACTTTATGTACTTGCAATTAGTTTGCCATAGATGTTTTGAATTCCCACCTTCCCTTCTAGCCTATACAGTCCAAGAGGGCAAGGTCAGTGTCTGTTTTGGTCCAGACATTGTTTCTGTCAGTGGAAGCATTCATTAAATATTTGCAGACTAATTGGCTTATTCTTTGAAGTCAGGGCCTACATTTTTTTCATCTCCTTACCCCAGTTCATAATAGTGCCTAGAATAGACATCAATAAATATTTAAACTGAATGTCAGTCACCCTATCCAAACAGCATTGGGAACAAGCAAATCGTATTTCCTGAGAGTTAGGAAATCTCATTTTTTCTTTGCATAATTTCACATGCCTGGCTGCTCATCATTATTTTGTCAATATCATCAAAATTAAGAAGTCCAGTGATGAGTTAGACCAGGGGTGGGAAGCAAATTGCTTTTGTCATGCCATCTTGAATACATTTATAATAGAGGCTTTAAGTTTTGTGTTGGGAAAGACTCTGAGGCCAGGTTTGAGTTCAGTGTATAGTATACAGTGATGACTTAATGCTCATTCATGGACTCAGCGAGAGAGTAGCATATGCGCTCTGTAATTGCTATCCCTTTGTAAACCAAGGCGGAGGGTGGCGGGGAGGGTGTGACAAATAATACAGCTGCACAAAAGGCTTCACTGGTACATGGTCAAGCCTTCATCTACAATGTCCCAGAACCTGACAATTAGCTAGCTGATCATGGATTAGGATGTTGCTCTGCTCTTTGGTCTGACTATAATATCTTCAAGCAACAAGTCCGTAACTCATTTCTGTAACAGCTGATATCTTCACCTGCTTGAAAATATTAACATATTTTCCTTTTAAAATTACTTGAAACCAAATAAATAAAAAGGCCTTTGGTTATTCTGACCAGTAAGTTTCTTAGGATGACTTAGATTTTCAAGAATTCTGTTCTATGGTGAATATTACCAACTTTTACTTAAACACATGCACTGTCCCATCCATTGTTCCATCCGAGAAGGGTTCCAAAGAATCACATATTCAACTCATAGTGGCCACAAATACCAATTACTTCAGTGTTATCTAATCACACAGTATTTTCTATTAGCCACACGTGGCTTTCTTCTCATCTGACTTGACCTTTCAAAACATCCCATCTGACTTGACCTTTCAAAACATAACCCTCCTTAAAAATATTTTCATTTTATTCTATTTTCTCAAATACTACACATAAAATATATTAAGGAGAACAACTGCATTTCATTGGAAATGGCAACGCTGCCCCAGCTACAAAGCACAGCTGACCAATACGTGAGATCTGTATGCCTGAGAGTGAACACAAACCTCCTCAGAACTCAGACCGGAAGCAGATTTCACCAAGAGCAAGAGCTGCCGCCCTGAGGCCCAATGAAAAGTCATTTTGTTTGAAGCAATGAGATCTGGGGCACAGGCAGGTCATAAAAGGAGCAGGTCATATCCCTGCAGGTGTGCCAGGAGTGGGTTCTGAAGAGGAACTAGAGTGGAGTGGCTCTTTCTGTGGTCCACAGAACCACCATCTAGTGACAGAGTGTCGGAAGAGCAGGATGATGGATGGATAAGAGGCAGCCGTCCTTAGAACATGACACTGAGACCGCTGACCTAGAGGTCTGACTGAGAACCACACCGACTTTCCGAATGACAATAATTAAAGTCAGGCACCTGAGAGTAACATAAATAAGTACAAAACATAACAGATATTGTGAAAACGTGTTTGAAATGAGGCTTACCCCAAACCAAGCGGAATGCTCCAACTTAATTAGCCCTTGTTCACTCCACTCTGAAGTATTCTTCTGAAACTAGTCGTCCAAGTCAAGTAGACAACCAGCAATCAAAAAGGCACCAACTTGAGACTTATGCCTGAAAGCTACAAAACTGAAGGAAGCAGATGGAACAAAACCAAAACCCCACAAGAGCAGAAAAATGAAAAAATATATATATTAAGACCACTTAACAGAAAAAGAACAACCCAATAAAAAGCAAAGCCTTCAGAACAAATCTTGGTAGACACGAACATATTATAGGAGCTGCAGAAGGAGCCTAAAGAAGAGATACAGGATCTCAGGCAATTATTACTGAGATTATAGAAGGAGAAAAAAAAGAGTGAGTTGATAACGATCAAGAAAGAAGTTCAAAAGAAAAATGAAAGCAGCACAAATGAAAGCCTCATTAAAAGCACAAATATAAAATAAACACAATGGAAAACAGAGCTAGGGATAGAGTAGAGAGGCTTGAAATGACATGAGACAATAATCAACAAAGATATTAAGATGATTATAAGGAAGATGAGAGATGGAGAAGGCAAAGGGAAGCTGACATACCTATAATTGGTGATCCCGAAAAAGAATAGAAAAAAATGGGATAAAAATAGTCAAAGGTATAAAAGGAGAAAACAATCCTGGATTAAAGATTTGAAATTTCAGATAAAAAAAGACCGATTTTTTCCTAAGAAAACCCGATATAGTACTGATGAAGTTTTTGACTCCAAAGATAAATTCTGTAGATACCCAATTAGGAAAACAAAGAGGATAAAAAAATTATGTTGGTTTCTGACCTCTTTCTAGCCATGTCACACATAAAATACAGGGAAACAATATGAACAAAATTCTTTAAAAAAAAAAGATGTGACCTAAAAATTTCATAACCAACCAAGCTGTTTTTGTTTTCCTGGCTTCCTCTAGTGAAAGCCAGGTAGGGGCTCATTGTGTGGAAGGCAAGGCCACCATGGGTCCGATATGAAACAAACAGGGTATCCCCAGATAACTGTGTTCTTA
>VMDR010011987.1:0-27421 GCA_007922815.1 Macrotus californicus
TTACCTTAGTAGTGATGGATGCACTGTTTTCTGCTGCTTCATTTCTTTAAAATGCTTGTCATGACCCACTCAGTTGATTTCACAGCCTATTAAAGGGTCACAGCTCAGAGTTTGTAAAACTTCATTTTTAAAACTGAAAAACTAAAGATCAGAAATTTAATGACCTAACTTGCATTGCCTAAGGGTGGAGGAACCTGCATGAGTTTCTGAGTAACCCCGCTCCCGGACTAGTCTTCTGCACATTTTTCTGCTAGTAAACGGCTGCCGTCTATTTAGCTTGCCCAGTGCTTCATTTTCATGGATCAGTCATGAGTTTTTTTTATTTCAGGTTTTATTTATTTATTTTTAGAGAAGTGGGAAAGGAGGGAGAAAGAGCGGGAGAGAAACATCTGACGTGTGAGAGATACATAGATCGGTTGCCTCTCATGCACCCCCTACTGGGGACCTGGCCCACAACTCAGGCATGTGCCCTGAGTGACAGTCAAACCAGTGACCTTTTGGTTTTCAGGTCCTCTTTAATCCATGGAGCCACACCAGCCAGAGTCATAAGTATGATCTCTTTATGAAACAGTCCTATGAATTTTACAAAGTATAGTTATTTTTCCCATTTTATAGAAGAAAATGAAGCAGAAACATTGAGAAAATTGTTCAAGAAGAATTAGCTGTGATAAGATTGAAACTGAGGTTTTCTAACTTTAAAATACTATGAAGTACTTTCTGGTGTCCATTTGGCCACTGCTTACATTTTGACCATTTGTCATCATGGAATTAACTCATTATGATTTCAAGTTCATATAAGTTTTATACTGTTTGCAGTGATTTAAATAATATAGGCTACCTTTGCTTTGTTTTCAATAGTACCAGCAGGCAGCAGCAAAGCCAGTTCCCTTCCAGGAAGCCTGCAGCGTTCACGAAGTGACATTGATGTGAATGCTGCTGCTGGTGCCAAGGCGCATCATGCTGCTGGGCAGACCATGCGAAGTGGGCGCTTAGGTGCAGGTGCCCTGAATCCAGGATCCTATGCATCACTAGGTAAGAGAGCTAATTCTGGGAGATTGCAGCGTTTTCTCCCTGGTCTCAGTGAAGTCAGAATGGTGGTGCTCTCATAATTATTTCCATTTCATTCTTGCCAGTTAAGGGTGATTCATGTGTTTTAATACGATTCTATACCTGGGACATTGTTCTGAGGTCTATAAGCTGCCATGTTCCCTTTTCCCCTCTTGTCTCCTTCCTAATCATCTTGATCAAAGGAACAACTCTTGATTCCATGATTAGCCTATAAAATTATAATAGCTCTGTACTACTGCCACATCCGTCCACTGGTCACTAAGGAAGTTTATGGAGAACACTGGCTTTGTATCTGGCTTCTGTGTTCTTTCTTTCACTTTTGATCCCTTGCCAAGAAATTAATGCCTTTTAAGGGTCTGGAAAAACTGCAAAATTTAATCAAAGCTTAAACTTATGTTTTCTAAAGCTATTCAGAGTTTGTTTTTTATGTCCATCAACTTTAAAGTTTGGCATTGTTTATCCCTGTTTTGTGCCTCATTTTTCTTTCTCGTGGGTGGTACTGGTGGAGCACTAGGCAGACAGATCATTGGAACATAGTAGGAAGGGGAGAGATTCCAGCATGGGTGTTGGTAGTACAGGATGAAGTTGGCACAACTCCAATAAGGAAAGGATAAATTACTCAGTAAATGGTGTTTAGACACATGACTTGCGATTTGCTACAAAATTAAGTTAGAACCATGTTTGACACCATATAAAAACTTATTCCAGATGACTCTAATGTTGAACAAAAACACAAAGCAACTTGATGAAAACAGTAGTTGAGTATTCGTCTAATATCAGGTGGGAGAAGGAATCGATAAAGGCCAAAGACACACGAGGGAAGAGTTCCTCAGATTTAAAACTTAAGTGTGGAAGCACAGTCAAGTGGCTAAAAACTAAAAGGGAAAAAGGGTTTTCCACATGGGGATTATCATTTATCCCCCCATGCCCTCTTCCACCTCCACCCACACCCTCCCCCCCACAATCACCACACTGTTGTCCGTGTCTGTGGGTTCTTTTTCTTTTTAAAATTTTCCTGTATTACAGATACCACATTGCTAGAATTTCAATGTTATTTCAATATATGAAAACCAATCAACATAATATACTATATTAATAGAATAAAGGACAAAACCACATGATTATATCAGTAGATGCCGAAAAGGCAATTTGACAAGATTCAACATCTTTTCATGATAAAAATATTCAACAAGCTAGTAATAAAGAGAATTTTCTGAACCTGATAAAGAGTATCCATGAGAACTCCACAGCTAGCATAACATGCAGTGTTGAAAGGCTGGATGCCTCCCCCCAGATCAGGAACGTGATGAGGATGTCTGCTCTTGTCCTTCCTAACAGCATTATCGTGGAGCTTCTAGACAGGACAGTTAGGCGAGAAAAGGAAATAAAAGGGATCCAGATTGGAAAAGAAGTAAAACTGTTTTTATTTACATGGCCTTAAGTATAGATCTTACATGTAGAAAATCCTAAAATATCCACAAAAAAGCTGTTGGAGCTTATTAATGAGATCAGCAAGTTGCAGAATGCAAGATCAATATACAAAAATCAGTTAATTTCTAAATGGTAGCAATAAACACTCCAAAAATGAAAGTAAGAAAACAATTCCAAGTATAACATCAAAAAGAATAAAATATTTAGGAATCACTATAACAAAAGCAGAGTAAGACTTCTTTAAGACTCCTATTTCCTTTTTACTCTCATACTCATAATACTACTAACTCTAGATGCAAGGGTTTTCCACACCATGCAGGTCTTCTACACCAGATGGGTTTCCTGTAATTCAGTTCAGTTCTGACACTAACTGCAGATAGCACAGACCTCACAGGTTAAGGGCTCAGTCCCATGAGACTGCCCCAGCTTTCCCGTCAGACATGAATTGCAAGTCCAGGTTGTTGCCTGTGCTTTTGCCAACTGGCTATAAATTGGAGGTTCCCATAATCCCCTCAATTAATTTATTAGAGCAATTCACAGGCTCAGGGAAAGCAGTCTACTTACTAGTTTACTGGTTTATTCCAAATTATATTAAAGGATATGAATGAACAGCCAGATAAAGAGATACTTGAGTTGAGGTCTAAAAGTATCCCAAGTGCAGGAGCTTCTGTCTCGTGGAATTGGAATGTGCCACCCTCCTGGCATGTGAATGTGTTCACCAAACCAGAAATACTCTGAATCTGTACTTTAAGGTTTTTATGGAGGCTTCATCACATAGGCATGATAGATCATTAACTTTGTCTCCAGCCCCTCCCTTGTGCTTCCCAGAGAATGGAGAGTGAGACTGATCATTCTAGGCTTCTAATCATGGCTTCATCTTTCCCTTGACCAGCCCGCATGCTGAAGCTATACAGGAGCCAACCAGGTATCACCTCATTAGAACCAAAGGCACTCCTGTGACCCAGAAAATTCCAAGGGATTTAGGAACTCTGTGTCAGGTACCAGAGCCAAAGACCAAATATTGGGACAAAAGATACTCCTAGTGCTCTTATCACTTAGGAAATTATAAGAGTCTTAGGATCTCTGTGCCAGTAACCAGGGGCCAGAGACTATTTTTCATGCGTGTATGTACACATATACACACACGTATGCATATGTATTTTATATCACACTTACACATCTTATTAAAAGAAATTAAAGAAGATCTAAATAAATGGAAAGACTCCCAGTTTTAAAGACATCATCTTGCTTAAGATGGCAAGTTGACCCACGTATTCAATGCAATTCCTGCCAAAAGTTCAGCTACTTTTTTATAGAAATTGACAAGCTGATCCCAAAATCCATATGAAAATGCAAGGGATTAGAACAGATGAAACAATCTTGAAAAAGAACGAAGTAGTAGATTCACACTTCCTAATTTCAAAACTTACTTCCAAGCCACGGTAGCCACGTCTGTGTACTACTGACATAGACCAGTGTGATAGAATTAAGAGTCCAGGTAGAAACCCATGCGTTTATAGTTCACTGATTTTCAACCAGGGTGCCAAGACCGTTCAGTGGGGAAAGAATTGTTTTTTCAGCACGTGGTGCCAGAAAACTGGATAGCCACGTGCCAAGGAATTAATTTGGAACCCTACCTCATACCATGTCCAAAAAATTAACTTAAAATGGAACAAAGCCCCAATTGTAAGAGCTAAAAAAAAAATAGGTGTAACTCTTTGTGACTTTGGATTAGGCAATGTTTTCTTAGATACTGTGCTAAACATACAAGCATCCAAAGAAAAGATAAATTGGACTTCATCAAAATTATAAACATTTATGCTTAAAAGGACACCATCAAGAAAGTGAAAGACAGTACCCAGAATGAGAGAAAACATTTGCAAATCACATCTGATCTGGGACTTGTATCCCAAATATATAAAGAACTCCTACAACTCTAACAAAAAGATGATTCAGTGTCAAAACAGGCAAAGGATTTGAGTAGACATTTCTCTAAAGACAGTGTACAAATTGCCAGTAAGCACATGCACAGATGCTCAACATCATTAGTCATTAGGGAAGTACAAACCAGAAACACACAGAGATATCACTTTATATCCACTAAGATGGCTCTTGTCCAAAAGATGGATAGTGACTAAGCTGGCAAGGATATGGAGAAATTAGAAGCCTCATACACTGCTGGTGGGAACGTAAATGGTGGAGCCACTACAAAAACAGTATGGCAGTTTCTCAAAAAGTTAAACATAGAGAGTTATAATGTGACTCAGCAGTTCCACTCCTAGCTGTATACCCAAGACATACGAAACATAGGTTCTCATAAAAATGTGTACATGAATGTTCATAGGAACATTATTCAAAATAGCCCAAAAGTGAGCACAATTCAAATGTCCAGCAAGTGATGAATGTTGGAATAGGTTATGTCCATTCAATGGAGTAGAATATTGTTTAGCCATAAAAAGGAATATATTACAATATTCCTTCCTTATCCACAGAGGATATGTTCCAAGACCCCCAGTGGATGCCTGAAACCATGGAAAATACCAAACCTTAAGGAATCACTTTCTGGCTTCTCTTTGACATATCCGAATTGCCAGCAGTGGTTCTCTTGTGCTTTGGGGCCAGTGAGTAGAATCAGGGTTACCTGAACAGAAGCATGTGATCCTGAGACGGTTGATCTGATAACCAAGACGCTACCAAAAGGTAGCACGCATAATGTGGACACACTGTACAAGAGGATGAGTTATGTCCTGGCCAGGACGGGGCAGAACGGCGCACAATTAAAAACTTACAAATTGTATGTTTCTGGACTTTTCCATTTGATACTTTCAGACTGCTGTTGCCCACAGGTATCTGAAACCATGGGAAGTGAAACTGCGGTCACGGGGGACTGCTGCACATACAAAGAATACTGTTAGTGCATGCTTACAAGATGGGTAGACCTTGAAAATATTATGCAGTCAAATGCACACGCCATATAGTGTGTGATTCCATTTCTATGAAGTGCCTACACTAGGCGAATCCACAGAAACAGAAAGTAAATTAGTTGTTACCAGGGGCTGGGAGTCAGGGGAATAGGGAGTGACTCCTACTGAGTACGTGATTTCTTTTTGGAGTGATGGAAACGTTCTGGAATTAGATAGTAATGAGGGTTGTACAACCTTGTCAATATATTAAAAACACTGAATTATATGCTATAAAAGTGTGAATTTTATGGTATATGAATTACATCTTAATTTTTTAAGTAGGGAAAACTGGAAAATAAATTTAAAAAACATTCATCCTGAACCTTAAAGCTAAAATGCATTTAATATCTTTTATTTTAATACCACAAAATAATTGTATTTGAAAGTTTTAATGTGAACTAGAAAGGCAATTCGCAACCATTTTTTTTCCATATGAAAGCCTATAATAATGCCTGACTTAATTTGTTTGTTTTGGTTCTTTGAGATTTGAACTGCATGTTTGCTTCATTACAGAAGGGAAAGGTGTCCCTCCATCCTCTTTTCTTCATCTGGCCCAGGTTCACAGTCAGGGGCAATAAATAAAGCTACTTTCCTGTGACTCTTTCTAGGACTTAGATAATGGATTTTCTCATTCTTTCCCTTTTTCTGTTTCTTTCTCTGACTTTCTTCTTTCCTTTCCTCCTTCCTTCACCCCTCCCCCTTCCCCTCTTTTCCCTCCCTCCTCCATTTCTTTCCATCTCAGCTTTCTTACATACAGGTGACTGGTGTGCACTCTGTTTTCTTCTCCTTGGAGCCATTATGCTCCAATGCTATGCTGAACATTTATGGGTCACCAGGAGTTATCCTTGTTCTTCAGGAAACACTTTAACGAGCACTTAGTTTTTGCCAGGCACCCTGGTAGTAGGTGCCCAAGATCCAGAGATATGTCCTTCTCTACTCAAGGAGTCTCTTAGTCCTATTGAGTTTTATGCATGTGAGCTTCAAGTCCTTGTGAGACATAAACTGGAGGTGTTCAGGAGGCATGGTGGTATAGTGAGATGTACACATACATGCACATACATACACACATATACACATTAGTCACATTGAGATATAATGGTATTGAATTTACGAGAGATCTATGCTTGAGATTAGATTTGGAAGTCATTAGAGAATTGTTCTTACTGTAATCTTTCAATATGTAACTCAGTACATTCCTTAAAGCAGTTGGGTTTTTCCTTCCACTAAAATACCATATCCTTTGGGAAAAGGAATATCATGAGTGTCTTGAAGTTTACCCTTCAAAACTTTTTCCTGAAGGGGAAGCTAGGTGTCATGGGATACAGGAATTTGTGTTAAGGAAACCTTGGTATATGCGAAGCCTATCCAGGAAAAGTCCAGCCATTGTTAATATAATGAGAATGGTTTACGTGACATCATTGTAACCTGGCACCTAAGAAGAGTAGACTGGAATGTGCATGTGTGAACAATGACGACTTCACTATACTGGTCAGCGGGAGTGGTAGACACTGTTGAGTGAGCATGTGTACTGTGAAGATGTTGCATTCAAAATGACTGAGCGAGTGGAGCAACAGATCTGTATCAAATTTTGTGTTAAGCTTGAACATTGTTCCAGTGGAAACTATTTGAATGATTCAGGAGGCCATAGCTGTGGGCAACTGGTGATTGGCAGCTTCATCAGGACAACACACCCGTTCATGCATCACGTCTCATCCAGTGTTTTGATAAAACATCAAATCACCCAGGTGACTCAGCACCCTCTGCAGCCCAGATTTGGCAGCCCTACAACTTTTGGCTTTTCCCAAAGTGAAACCACCTTTGAAAGGGAAGAGATTTCAGACCATGGATGAGATTCAGGAAAATGAAATGGGGCTGCTGGTGGCGACTGGGAGAACCGTGTGAGGTCCCAAGGTGCCTACGTTGAAGGGGACTGAGGAGTCACTGTCCTATGTACAATGTTTCTATTATCTTGTGTCTTCTTCAATAAATGTCTCTATTTTTCATATTACGTGGCTGGATACCTTCTGGACAGACTTCGCATATGCATATTTATGAATATTTGATTTCAACAACTGGGTTTGTGGAATTGCTTAAATGGAAAAGAAAATAAATGCTTTTTTTGGTGTCATATGGACAGAAGTCAGATATCAGTTAATTGTGGAAGAAGTTGGAGAAGAATCTGTATAAATTTTTGCTGTGCTTGATGATCAAGAAAAGAGTTGAAAGAACATTGTAGGAATTTTCTGTAGTGAAGGGTTAATGAGCTTTTTGTTTTTTAAGATTGGAGGAGTCAGACATCTTTGTACACTAAGGTGATAGTCAGTAGAGAGACGAAGTTAGAACTGCAAGGATCAGAGGAGATAACTTTATGACCGAAGGTCCATGAAAGGCATGAGGAGGAGGAGTGTAGAGCATAGCTGGGGGTTTGCCGTGGATGTGGAAGGGTCACCAGTTTCACTGAGGGAGAAGGGAAGGAAATGAAGGAGGTAGATTCAGATATATTTGGGGGCGGGGGGGTGTTAAGAAAAGTGTCATCAGGGAGGTGGTTGTGGCTTCCTGGTTGAAAGAGTAAGGGTTGTGTGCTATCAAAAAGCCTGGTATCCTAGAAGTGGCTTGAGGTTTGGAGTAGCCATTGAGTAGGCACAAGAGGTGGGGTATTCTTCTGGACTTCCTACAACCACCCACATATTTGAGTACTTGGTAGGAGGATTCACAGGACTCATAGAGTCAGTCATATTCATGGTTGAGGTTTATTATAGCAAAAGGACATAGCAGGATCAACAAGGGGAAAAACTCGTTAGGTGATCAGGAGGAGTCTTGGCTCAGCCTTTCCGAGCTCTCCCTCCCAGAAGAGAGAATGCGGGGCTGGCTGCACAGAGTGCACTCCTTCCCTACAGCAATGAAAGGCAGGAACAGAAGCTCAGTGTTTCTGCCCAGGAAAGTTCGCTTAAGACTCAGTCCTGGGTGAGGGTGGAGGGGGTTAGTTATATAAATAAACACTTTGCCGCACAGCCAGCCTCAACTACTAGAGTGTTCGCCGTAAATCACATTGTTTGCAAAAACAGTGTAGGCACACTGGTACGACAGAGATCAGTACCCTTTCCCCCACCCCTTACCTCCCACACAAAGTAACCTTATGGACATAGGAAGCATCCAAAACTAAGTTCCCAAGGCCAGCCAAGGGCCAGCCTCATAAGTAGGTCCTTAAGATCAACTCAAACCTGGTATGTTAATACTTTCCTACATAGGCACTAAAGGCGAAGCCTGATAATTATCCCAGTTTTGGGTAATGCCAGTCTGCACAATTTCTTGGTTTTGTAATTTTCTCTATTGGGCAATTCAAGTAGTGGAGTAGAAAAATTGAGTAGATTTATCCAGACTTAAGGTTTTATAGCGAGGGTGTCAAACTCATTTTCACCGGGGGCCATGTCAGCCTCGCAGTTGCCTTCAAAGGGCCGAAATAATTTTAGGACTGTATAAATGTAACTACTCCTTAACTGTTAAGGAGCTGAAATTACATTTGGCCCTTTGAAGACAACCACGAGGCTGATGTGGCCCCCAGTGAAAATGAGTTTGACACCCCTATTTTATAGGAACTGAGAGTTCTAAGAAAGGTTGGGGTGGGGAAGCAACAAGGCACTACACAGAATAATGACGAGAGGGCTAAAGAATAGAATTTGGGGGTATCCTCTAGGCTCCAGGGGAAAAGAAGAAAGGCAGTTTGTGACTCTGAATAGGAGAAACTCAGCAGACCGAAGCAGGGGGTCTGCCTGATGCTGGCAGGGGTCCGAGACGAGGACCTGGGCTTCGCTAACTTCTCTCTAGGCTGCTGAAAATCAGCCTCGCTCTTGGTTTTATTGTTGTTACTGTTGTTACCCTACGTAGGAACTTTGCCTTGTCTGGTATGTTTTAGTTGGAAACAAGCTTCGTATATGTATATATGTCTGTGCTATGAAGTCTGTCTACTTAAAAATAACGTTTTCTGCATTTTATACAATCGTTTTTCTAATATACTAAGTTTACCTCTGTTCTTTACTTGCTTTTTCATCAAAGAGGATACTTCTGACAAGATGGATGGTAAGAACTTCCTAATTCTATTACTAAAGATTTTTGTGCCTCTTGGATTCTATTTAATATCTTTGTTTATTTTCTTAATTTCTGAAAACAGACTACTTATTTAGCAGCAGTCTTAATGTGAAAATGACTACATAGTGCTCTGATTTTATTTTAGTTTAGGCGTATCCATTTTTGGGTTTCCCAGTCCAATCAAACACTAGATTACTGTTTGTTGTTAAGTTAAATAAATTATCTTAATTTTTTTATCTGAGCTCTTAGAAATAATCTTGATTTCTTGAGTCTTTCTCTGAAATAGTAGACTCAGAAGAATAGAAAGGAATCTCATAAGTCATTTGACTCAACTTTCATTTACTAACTCTGATAAAGAGACAAGTGACGTGTTTTTCAGATTCATATGGTTAATTGTGAATATGAAATGCAAGTTATAGATGCTGTCTTTTTAAGAGTGACTTTTAAACTGAACATTTTATCAAAACTTTAAGCTTTGCCTTTTTAATTTCATTGTTCAGATGACTATAGTTTATCTGTAGTTGCTTGGTTTAATATTTTTTTATCTGTTTGGCATATTTTTGTCGAATACTAGACAGCATATTGTCCACACTTTCCCTTCACTTCATTAGGTGCTTTAATGTTCACTAGGAATTTGAGCTTTATAAAAGAACTTGTAAGAAGATACTGCATCTGTAAGTCACAGTATGAGATCGAGGAGAAATGGAAAAGAGTATGTTTTTCTGTCAATTTTGACATAAACTCTGAAATTGATACATTGTCCATTCTCATGAAATGGAATATGTAATCATGGGTTGGGTACATATGTGTTACTCATATTAGCCCTTGCGCTTCTCTGATGTTTGATGTGTTTCATACATTTTAAAAATCATTGAATGAAACAAAAGCTCACCAGACCCTTTGATGTGACTTCTAACACTGAGATTCTGGATTCTGTAAAAACAAATTCTTCTCATTTGCAGATCAAAATATTTTCTTGTCTGGATCAGAAACATCAGCCTATTTGAAGAACCACCTTTGTTTTGTGATGTGTTACTCTCACTGATGCTCATTTCTTTATTTTAAAACATACACACAGAGAGACGTATCTGTTATTGCCCTTTACTGGTAGAGAGTTATGACACTTGTACTTGGTCATGTTGCCCGTTTCCATTGGCATCTGAGGGAGTGCACATAAATGTTGAGTAAATAGCTGATGGATTGATGAGGTCTTTATAATGCTTCGATGACAATACTGGGTTAATGAGGCCTAGGTCGTGGATTTGATTCCCATGTTTGTCAGTTAGCTTTTCTAGTTCTTTTATGGACTAACTTTGAAAATGCACAGAAAGTATTCTTACTTTGGAAAGATCTATAAAAATCTTCATTTCAAAGAGAAGTAATGACAGAGTTTCATCTTTCTTGAGTGAGTAATTTTTCTAATTTTCTTCGCTTCAAAATTTGAGTATGAAATACAGCAGAACAAAGTTTCCGTTATGGAATTTTGCCATTTTCAGTTGTCCAGTTTTAACCTTTTGTATGCTGTGATTCATTAGGTTACCTCAATTTTTACCCCCTCAAAATGAACCTTAGTTTCAGGCTCTTAGATCAGGAGGTCTTAATTTTACTCTTTCTTTTTAGTTTTGGGTGGGAATCACAAAGTAGGTCTTAACATTAGCAATGGCAGAATTTGTTGAAATGTTATTGTTTTATTTCTCTTATTTAGGAACAGCATCTGAAGATGGTAAGAATTATACATTTTGCTGGTAACACAAATGCCTCTACGTTAATCTTTTTATTAGTAGGAATTAAATATTGAAAACTAAAATAGGCTAATTTCTTTGTAAATCTGTGTAATTTGCCACCTGTGGTAGCTTCTTCATTTTATGTTTGGTTGTGTTCGTTATGTATGTGAATTTTTTTTCATTCTTCATCCTGGAGTTTGGCCTTGTGTCTTGGATCATCTCATGCTAGAAAAACATAATTGCTTAACATGTTTAATAACATCTAGTATAAAGTTAGCACACAGTTTCTTTTGACTTCCATAGTGACATTAATGCTTTTCCTTGGTGTTTGTGTTTTTTAATGTGTGCCAGTTCATTTATGCTGTGGGGAAGCATGCGCCATGCTTATTGGAGTTAAACATCATCAGCTTTTAAATGTATCTTTGTTTTTTAATTATTTACTGCAGAATTGCATATGTGATTTGAATTCGAAAGTACAAAACAACTTGCTAGGTATAATATTTTATTTTACTGAGCCAGTTTACTTAAAATTATTTATTGCTTGACTCTGTAGAGAGGGAAAAATCCCATTTTTACATTTTTCCTAACTGACGGCTGTCTTACTAACCCTCGGATTGGATGGGCACACGTTCTCTTTCCCTAAGTCCGCAGTGGGTGTAACACCTTCCTGTGACACAAAACAAATAGATTAGCTTGTCTCGTTTTCGTCTCGTATTCACTCCAGTGTATTCTACATCTTTCTATATTTTCCATTTTTAGTTGGGATTCTCTATAAAAATTGTTCCTGCCACTGTGTCATTGTCCCTTAGAATGGTACTATCAAAATAGTTAATTTCTTTTATTGGGTCAATTTTCCATTTCAAAAATAATAAGTTTACCTTTCTGTTGTGTTTCTTAGTCAGGAGAACGTTGTATCCTACCCTAAACAGCCTCTAAAAGGGAGAAAGTCCTGAACTGGGGGTTTCTCACGGAGCCTTGAAGAAGTCGATAGAGTGTAGGACTCTGCCAACTACACTTCTGGTTTTGCGTTTGCGTTATTCTCAGTTCTTATGCCCTTGTATTAATTTTGTAGTTTCTCCTTACTATTCAGGACACTTTTCCAGACTAATATAGCCATATCAGGCTATGCAGTATATTTTGATAGTCCTGCAAGTTGTACCTTTTAGTAAACAAGATTCTGAGCCCGCCCTTATGATTATTTGGTATTGGTTCTGAGTTGATAGTGGTTGAGGCTGTTGCTTAAGAACACCAAAGTACCTGTTAGTGATATATTTTTGTTTTTTGCTAATGACGGTTTACTTAAGGACTTTGATAAGCGTTATCTCCTCTGGTTCGAGAGCTCTAGAAATAGATGTGTGTGGGGCTTGGTGCTGTGGAGGGGATGAGTCGGTGGCAGAAGAGAATGGAGTGCAGCTGGGAGGTAGAGAAGGAAACGCAGTGAGAAATATGCCGACTTTTGTGTGATAGTTACTTCTCAGATCACTTCATAAATTAAATTGGTGGTCGGGTGAAGAAAATGGTAAATGTCCAGATACATCTGTAGTAATTGGCTGTTTAACACAGGACAAAAAGCTTAAATATTTTACCTTGTAAAAAACATTCTTACAAATCCCTTTAGAAGACATACAATTTTAGTCAAAAGGATGGTTTGGGTGGTTGTTCCTAAGATTAGGCTTATATTTAAAACTATTCGCTGGATTTGAAAATAAATTTCATGGGTACTGAAATTTAGACTTGGAACTACCAATTAAGAAACAATTGAAATGCCTATGGTTAATATCTTAATTACAAATCTTCTGGACTAATCAAACTAAGACTGGAAATCTTTTAGTTTGACTTTACTCTTATCCTTGATGGAAAGTTAGCTTATGGTGCAACATATAAAAGCAGTGTGTATTTTTAAAATTTTAAGAGAAGTATACTCTGTTAAGTGATGGCTGTATTATTACAGACTTTAACAATACTTGAAAAGCACACCCAATTAGAAAATTATAGTGAGATTCTTTCCCCTCGTTACTAAATACTACTATAGAAAAATTACTTATGTATAAAATTTCATTCTCTAGGTCGGGTGAGAGCAAAGCTTTCAGCACCACTCGCTGGCATGGCAAATGCCAAGACAGATTCTAGAGGAAGAAGTCGAACCAAAATGGTGTCTCAGTCACAGCGTACGTATTGCCTGTCAGCTCTCCTGTGTTTGTGATGGGTTAGGATGAGTGTGTTACTTGTATATTACTGTATTAGGAGATTGACCAGTGGGTGAAGACAAAGCTGATTTCAAAGAGACAAGCCACATACTGAGTTCTTGTTCTATACTTTAGGTTCATCATCACCTGACAAAAATGAAGGTATTTTTTTTCAATGTTTTGGGTCAGTTGTTGTGCATGTTTTGGAATTTTTTTGAGTGGGTGTTGTCTTGTCTTTGGTGTGTTATTAGGGCTGCATCATTGATATCTGCCACTTAGAAAGAAAAACTTCATCTGCTATATAAACTTGTGCATGGAGGTATTTTAAGTAGCACAAATCTCTTAGCATTAAGGTTTTGACAGTCTACTCAGAAACTTGCAAATGTGGAAAATTGTGCTTTTTAGAGACAAAATAATTGCCATATATTAACATCTAATCTGGTTGCATCTAGCTAATACCCTTCAGGGACAGATACATGGTGTCTTCATATTGTCCCCAAAATCTGTTAGATTACAGTTAGCACTTTTGGCAGCTGAATGTGATTAATAGTGAGGAAACGAAGTAAAATGATCGGTTCTGTTATATTCCTTTTATCACTGGAAGCCAAGTTTCTCCGTAAGCCCAATTATTAAAAAGCACAATTTTGAGGCCTAGGTAAAATGAGTGATTCATTTCTATATGTTCCAGTATATACTTATGGTGTTATTAATTTAAAAGAGTTTGTTCCCATTCCTTCTTTATCAAATGATTTTCATTAGATTATCTCTAAAAATAGAAATTTTTTCCTAGGAAAGTCATTCTGGGGTTATATGAGCAGGAATCCCCCCAAAATGGAATTATCTTCTGGAGGGCGGGCCCCTTGTAGTACAGGCTTCCCCTGCTAGGTGAGTGTTCTAGGACCCACCTGTGTCGGTGTTCCAGCTGGCACTGATATGAGAGACTGTGTTCAGCTTCACTGAAAAAACACTTTCAGCACATTTGCCTGTCTCATGATGGATGATTTATGGGCACACCTGCCCACACTGCGCTGAGTGTTCCGCAGTTTTTGACCAAAAACAGCAGGACCCCTGTGCCCCTCCCTCCTGATTCACTCAAACTCTCCACAAGTGACTTTTTTTTTGTTTCCCCGGATGAAAATCCTCAAAGGGAAATGTTTTGCCAATGGAAGAGTTGAAACAAAAAACAGCAGAAGCATTTTAAGGCATCAAAATCAACAGTTCAAAAACTGTTTATAGAGCAGTGGAAAAAATGTCTCGATATGTATATTGCATCAAATATAGAGTACTTTCAAGATGACTGAGGTTTAAACGTGAGAATAAATAAACAATTTTTTATAAATAAATTCTGTTTTTTTTCTGGATACCTCTTTGTACATACTGGCTACTTTTGAAAGAAATAGACTTAACCATCTTACACTGTTGTTTAGATGATTAGTTAGGATATAGAAGCCCTGTTTGTCTAGTTTTAAACCTGACTTTGGAATCTTGGAATCAAAAGACAGCTGGGCTTGGAGAAGGCCAGGGTGGTGAATATACAAGTCCTCCCTAGCGTATTTTCTTTCCAAAGCCAAAAATCCAGGCAGAGTAACAGTGGGAGCACTCAACAAGAGTCCTAAAAGTAAGCAGAAATGCTCAGTAAAAATACAAATTTTACAAATAGAAAAAACGGCAAACGCCTTCTGGGTAAGGGCTGTATTCCCAACCAAATTTGGAATAGATCATATCACATTCTTCCCTGACCTTGTATATTTTTTAGAATAATTATTTTTAGCCCTGGCTGGTGTGGCTCAGTGGATTGAGTGTCAACCTGTGAACCAAAGGGTTGCCGGTTCCATTCCCAGTCAGGGTATATACCTGGTTGTGAGCCAGGTCCCCGGGTGGGGTGGGGGGTGGACACACAAGAGGCAACCACACACTGATGTTTCTCTCCCTCTCTTCCTCCTTTCCCCTGTCTCTGAAAATAAATAAATAAAATCTTTTTTTAAAAAAAGAGCAATCATTTTTAAATAACTTAATCTTTAGCAGTATAGCATAGTAATTTAGAGCCTTGCTACTCTACTTGTCTGCCCAAACCAGCGTCAGCATTTCCCAGGGACTAGTTAGGAATGCTTGGCCTTATGCCACCGCAGATCTCCTGAAGTCCAACTAAAACAAGGTCACCAAGTGATTTGTCTTACAAAAAAAGTTTGAGAATTGTTGATTTAAGCCACAGACTCTAGAGCCACACTGCCCAGATTTGAATCATGGGTCTTCCAGATATTTTAAAGCTATAAAATAAGGAGGGTAATCTCATAGGGTTGTTGTAAGGATTAAATGATGTGGTATATTTTATACACTTAAGGCAGTGCCTGGGCCCAGAATAAGCGCTATATATTTAAACTGATAAAATTGTTCTTTTTGATATTCATAACCTAAGAGCAACTGAATTTTATGCTCCTGTTATGTATATCTATACTGTGTTATTCTGTGGCCTTCAAAAAACAAAGAAATAAATAATGATGAAGTTAGAAAACTTAAAGCATAAAGACAACTCATGTCAAAGATTCTTGTGTATATTGTTTTTTAATTTATTACTTAAAGGACCTCTCTTTTAGGTATATTATAACTCCTGGTCGCTTCAGTAGAATATAGCATAATTTCTTTTTACACGTGATTTTTTTACTTCAAAACCCACAGTACTTTAAAACCTTTCCTAAAGAGTGAGAATATATAATGACAGACTTTTAGACCTAAGTAGGGTTTTAATAATAGAAGACATCTTCACTGTAGTTAGGATTTAAATCATATTGGAGAGGTTTTTGTTTGTTTGCTTATTTATTTGAGGGATTTATATGTTTCATTCCAAATTTTCTTGAAAAAAGATATTATGGCCCCATAGATTTGATGCAAGTTTCTTTATAATATATTTACAGAACTATTGTTGTGATATCCATCTTCACTTTGTTGTCCAGTAGTTCATTAGGGTTTGCATGGTCGTTCCATATTTTTATGTCACCATTGGGGCGGGGGGGAAACTCTTGGATCAAAGCAGGTGTGTTCTTGATGGCTAACCAAAATAAATAAAAACAGACCAAGTGGAGAGACTTCCAGATTTACATTTATGTAAGGATTGTGTCTTTTTGCTGTTGGTGTTGGTAGTGACTGGTTGTGTACAAATGATTGTACGGCCCGTCGGAAACTGTCTTCCCGCCCCTGCCATTTGTTTTTTTCCTGTGTGTCTTAAGAAGCACAAAATGTGTGGCTTTTTCATGTAATTTTTCTTCAGCTATAAGATGTAGTTCTTCCTTACCTGTAGTTTAAAATTAAATGTTTAAATAATGAAAACTTAAACATTTAATTATTTAGATTTTAGGCCATCAGAAGAAAAGCTGAAGAATTTACGTTTATTTTTGTAACTTCATTTCATCTGCTTTGTACATGAGTGTCTGATTTTCGTTTACCAGTTGTAAAAACTAATAAATGTATTGCTTTTGTTACAGACATCTATGGTTTTGAGATTTTTTTTTAAGTTCTTTTTTTCTTTTTGCTTTAGGGTTTTTTATTTTCTAAGAACTGACTAAAGCTTTCTTATTTCCATCTGCCATCCATTTAAATCTGCTCCTCCCCTCTACATGGATTATAACCCTTACCCTAATTCTGCCTTTACACTTGTTCAGGATCACAATCTGCTAATACCATTGGTGGTAAGAATCTATAGACTCTATGTGTGCATCTACTGTTTGATCACCTCCTTTCATTATCAAGAGTGGGTTCTATTCAGCAGAAAATCGTACCATACAATCATCTATCATATTGTAACCATATTGCCAATTAGGAGCTTGGCCTGTCTTTTATTACCAAAACCCTGGATTTTTAAAATTATCCAAGTTGATCTCATAGATGTGTAAACATTCCAGAAGCAAAGGAGCTCTAGTAATGCCTTGAAAATATCTCATAAAAATATAAAATGGTAGTTTGAAAATTTTAAGCAGCACAAGAGAAATTAGGCATCCATTTTTAAATTTTATAGATGAGAGTATTTTCTAGTGACATGCTGTTTCCTAGGCACACCATGCTCTTTTTCATCAACTCGATGGTTTTCTTAGAAGAAATAATTAGCCTTGGTAGCTCTTGCTGGGGAAAGAGCCTTGATATTTTCTTCTAAGTATAAATAATTTCAAAGGAGTCATAGGCAGTTATTACAGTGTTGGTAGTGAGCTTTTATTATTTTGATAAATTCAGTAAATCTAGAATAGGTAGAGTAGTGACTCTCCTATACTGCATGTTTCCTGTCTGCTGAATAGACCCAAACTTCAAGGAATTCTCTAGTCCCCTACCAATACCTCCACTCCCTAAACTTATATTAGTTTTAACTGAATACCACATTGTACATTCAGTTCATTATTCACACTTTTTATATTATTGCAAGTGTTCCCATTAAATATTCCATCAGCTTATCTTGCATTGTGAGTTTGTGGCATGTTGGGTGTTTGGATGTTTTGGTGTGTATGTTTAGTTTAGATACTGCATGGAGAAAGAGGTGCCTTGTGAGTATCCTTAAGATTATAACAATGAAACCTGACTTAAAGATTCTCCACCTGAAACATCGTGAAACAGTTCATATGAGCCATCAATGTAAAGTAGACTTGAATGATTTCCCTACAATAGTTTAGAATTTCTCTACTCAAATAGTAATAGTAAGTTGTTGATTTCATTAGAAACATTGCTTTGTTTTACAGTATTGCTGTAACCAATAAAAGTTAAGTTTCAGTTTGTGTGCTAGTGAAGTTTAGGAATTAAACGTGAATTTAAATTGTATTTAGTAAGACAATGCCAAGAACACTATAGCAAGAGTCACAGATCAGCAGCCCATGGAATACATCCCAGGCTGCCTCCTTTCCTGCGGTCTTTGGTCCATACAGCATGATAAAAATTAGGAAACTGTAAAGCTTTGCATTTTTTAAAAAATCCCCAAACCTGGCCAGTGTTACCTCAAGACAGAGCTGGCTGGAACTTAAGTCACCACTCCCTGCTGTATACTCACTACTGCCCTCACTGATATCCCCTGCTTATCTCAGTTGGCATTTGATCGTTAGTCTTTGTTCTGGAAATGAAGTGTGATTGGGTGAGATCACACAAGGTGAGTGGTTACTACCCTACTGGCTAGAAGAAGTAACACCAACAAGGGGAAAACTGCTTTTGTGAAGGTTCGAGTGCAGGTTGAACTTTTCTGTAGTACTCCCTACCACTCCGAATCTAGACTTAGATTGTACCCTGCAATTACCCAGTCCATTTCCCCATTCAGTGCAGACACAAACTGTTTTGACGAGAAGCTCATCTCCTTGAAAGTGTACCCACACAGTTCTAGTTTTAAGCCATGTTTCTTAATTTTTTTTAACCCATGTCCTGGTCTCTGAGATACTGTCCAGCTCCTTCTCTGTCTCCCCTACTATACATGCTCTTCTTTTCAATACGGAACAGCACTAGTTTCAAAAGGGGCTGACTTCTCTGACATTTGCCTGTTAGTGCTCTCCTGTCTTCATCACCTCTGCGTCTACGTTTCAGACTCTGGCCATGCACGACCCCTTTGCTATTTCAAGGCAAATACCAAAAAGCAAGTATCTTTTTCAGCTGGCCAATTCTTTAAACATTTAACATTTAATTTTGTAAAAATTTTTAAAAATGGTTAGACCCATCCAGAGGCATTCTCAATAGGCAAACTTAAAGCAAATTTTCATTATATTTTTAACAAAAATAATAGCAGTAATAGACTTTATTTTTTTTCCTTTTAAATATATTGCTTTACCTCTATTAAATATATTGTCAGAAGGTTTTTTTTTTGGAACTCTTTTATCCTGTTTGTATTCTGAAAATCATAATAGCATTGTCCTTATTAAACATAGTGTCTTATACCCCCCCCAGAACCGAAAATATATTTCACATGATTTACCATTCAGTTTTAATATTTGTAGTATTTCCTTTATCCCCCAGGTTGTGATTATATATAAATTATTCCATTCCATTTCCTTTGAACTTAGAATTTGCTATACTTGCACAGTTTTCTCCTGTATTTCTTGAATTTTTATCCTTTCAACAATTTCTGTAGGAATTCCCATCCTAACATTTCTATGTGTGTTTGGTGTTCAGCTGGCAGCCGGTCTGGATCTCCAGGAAGAGTTCTGACCACAACAGCCCTCTCCACTGTGAGCTCTGGTGTTCAGAGAGTCCTGGTCAACTCAGCCTCGGCACAGAAGAGAAGCAAGATACCCCGGAGCCAGGGCTGTAGCAGAGAGGCTAGTCCGTCTAGGCTCTCAGTGGGTAAGACTTTCTGCATGAGACTTGGGACCTTTTATTTCTTTTGTGTTTCAATCTTTGGTAGCTTGGAAGACTTTGGTTAGGTACTTACAACGTAGAGAAGAACAGCTTAAAATTCACGGAAATTGAAATAAAGGTTATACATTGAATTAGACAGCCTATCTTAAAAGTATAATTCATTTTTATTTTTAATCTTTTTTTGCAGCCTTTTTATTTTAGCAAACTTTTATTTTAGCTTTCTAATCTGATACAAACTAGTAAACTATATTCAAGAAATTTAACCATAATTCTGGTCATTCTTTATTTCTGGGGAAAGTAATTTCTTCCCAACCTTAGAAAAACTTGTTACTGATCAGTTTTTAAGAAAGTAAAGTAAAACCAAAATGTCAAAAATGCAAATTCTGTCTTCGGTTTTCTCCCTTCTTTAATGCTGCTGATGCTCTGCACCAGCCCGGAGCAGTCGCATTCCTCGGCCGAGCGTGAGTCAGGGCTGCAGCCGAGAAGCCAGCCGGGAGAGCAGCCGGGATGCGAGTCCCGTCCGCTCCTTCCAGCCCCTCGGTGAGTGTTTGGGCAGGTGCGAGGTGCACTGCGTTCCCCTTGTGTTGTCACCACCTGATAACCCGAAGTGCTCTGGGTTTAGCTTTCTTCACTGACTGTCCCTGCCTCTCTTTCTTTTTTGCCGTTTTGAGGAAAAAATCAGAAGGAAATTTTATGTTTGGGACATTCTTTTGACATTCATTTACATTAAGTAAGCAAGTTAGACATTGTATAAACCAACTGTCTTTATAATCAAGCAAGTATCACACAGATTTTAAACTCAGAATATTGAAGTCAATATTTTTCTTAACAAACCTATAAAAATTAAATATAACATTTAGATATTTACTATCAAGTGACAGATGAACTGTTTGATAAATAGTTTTTTCCTTTTCAGCAGAAATATTAACATTTAATCTTAGACATTTAACTTAGAAAACTATAAAGACTGCTACAGAATAATATATGAACTACTTATTAAAAATGGGAAGAATGAGCATTTTTATAGTATTTTACAGTTTGTCATTTCCCACGTATTATATAGCTCATGTCATGTCACTGCTGTAAAACCTATCTGTCCTTGATTAGAGAGATTGTATTATAACCTTGATTAGCATACTATATTCTTCTCAGTTGTAAAAGTATTAAATGATTTTTTAAGCCTTTAGTACAAGGGAGTCAAACTCATTTTTACCAGGGGCCACATCAGCCTCGCGGTTGCCTTCAAAGGGCCAAATGTGATTTTAGGACTGTCTAAATGTAACTACTCCTTAACTAGGGGCAGGGAGCTTGGCGCTGGTGCCGGGCCGGATAAAACAAGTGGAGGGCCGGATTCGGCCCATGGGCCTTGTGTTTGCCACCTGTGTTTTAGTATTTCACAATAATTGAAGAAGCAGAACTTTTTACATTGAAAATCTTTAGAATTTCTGCACGGTCCTTTAATATTTTAACTAGTACTTTGTTTATGTGCATATACATGTAGAAATTTTAGATTTTTAATTTTATAAAATTTAGGTAACTGTAGTACTTAAGTTGTCCTTAGACCTTGTGACACTTAAGTAGAACATAGTTCTACTTACTGCCTTTTGGGATTATTATTTTCTTCAACAGACGTGTTAGTATAGAATTTCTAGATTGATTTCTTGTTCTCTGGATCATTGGCTCAAATATATCACCAGACTGTCCTGTACTGACCTAGGAAATCCCATTGAGCTGGGGACACACATAGGGATAGCCTCAGCCCTTGTTGTTGAGCCATGTGTCCCAGGTGCCAAGGAGTTTGCCTTTCTGTAGTTTGCCAGAGGCATTTTTAATTCATATATAACTAGTCTGTGGAGAGTCTTTGGTTATGCACATGTGTGTACACATACATTAAGAAATGAAATAAATTACACATTTGTGTAAAATAAGTGTACCACCTTCAAGAATTGAAGGAAGTATAGAGGGTGTGTGGTTGTTTAAGAGCGTATGTTCTAGGGCAAATAGCCTGGATTTGTACCCCAGCTTTGTGACTTTTCTATGCCTGGGTTTCCTCATCTGTAAAAGTAGGATAATAGTAGCATGTACTTCTTAGGATTGTTTTGAAGATGCTGTAAATGAGAGAATGTATGAAAAAATCCCTCAGAGCAGTGCTCAGCCCACATCACTGGCCCACTGCCGCTGCTGCTGCCCCTCCACCTCTTCCCCCAAAACTCTAATTGCTCACCTAGAAGTAGTTTTCTTATACTTCAGTGGATAGAGTCTCAGACTTTTTAATGGTCTTAACGCCTGTATTTGTGTAATGATAACATTGCAGAATTACTAGAAAACATGATACATCAAGAAGAAACCAAAATGTGTATCTATACCTTTTAAATCTATACAGTAGTCAGAGATTAGAGGAAATTTATAACCAACAATTAATTTAAAAAGTAAACATTTTTAGTGTATCTTTTTAAGAACCATTGATTTTCTAGATTCATCTAAAAGCTTCCATTTGACAATTTAAATCACTTAAATTTTGTTATTGAAGGAAGCAGTTTTCCCGATTCTAATGAAATGTCCTATTTGGGTTAAGGATGATTAAATCTAAATTATATACTGTAGCTTTGGAAGAATTGATTTTTATAGCCTTTTTATTTACACATGGATACTGCCTAGTAAAGGTAGCAGATTGGCCCTATGTGTTACACAGGGGTTAAGAGCAACCTTTCTGGAGGTCAGTGTATCCTCACTACTGCCATTTGCCTGTATTCTGCTGTCCTGACTTGGTTCACTTGGTGAATTCTTTGGTTGCCTCTGACTTGAATATTGCCACTTAGCAGGGGAATTCCAATGCTTGCCCTTTATTCTGTGGTAGCACAAGGCCTATGGGAGGGCCCCAAAACATCAGAAATCAATCAGACCTAAGCAAAGATGACCTTCTCTGGAACTTGCACCCTTAGTTTCCACTTGTTTCCAGATCCGAGATCAGAAGGAAAGGGCTTACATTATGACAAGCACGTGAGTGGTGACTCTTAACCTCTTACCTTCAGCCACAGATAACTACCGATTCCTTCAAGTTTTACAGAGACTTTTAGCCAATTGGGTATTGCCATGTTGGATCAACTCTTTCTCACCATTTTAGAAAGTATTTTTATTGGGTAAAATTAAAACTATTCTGTTAGCATGTTTTTCTAACAATATCAGTCCATCTTCCAGGGTCTGATGAAACATTTTGTGCAGTGCTGTTTCTGTTTTTCCTTTTTCTCAATCTTTTGGTCATTTTTCTTGTTTATTAAGGTCCTGGCACAAAAGAGTGACTCATGTAATAAGTATTTTAACAGCTCTAATTAATATATCTGAAGAATAACTTTTAGAATAAGAGTAATATATTTTGTTTGCTATTAAAATGAATTTTTCCTGCTTTATTTGTTTCTGTAAGTAAGAAAAAGATTGACTTTATGGTGATCTTGCGGATTTTAAATTCTAAAATTTTAAATATGGTAAGTTTAGATTTAGAGAAACATGTCATAAATGTATATCTCACATTTCCAGGTTTTTTAATTAAATTAGTAATATTTCTTTGATGCTCAAATGTGCTTTGATAATTTAAATAATCTACTGAATATAGAACTTATATTCTATGTACTATGTGGCAAATGTTAACATAAATGAGATATGTTACTTTTTGAACAGTGTGAAGATTGTAAGTGTAAGATATTTAAGGGCAAAGGCCTTGAAAGAGTAAGATGCTGAGGTATATCACTTACTAGTAGTGTGGCTTTAATCAGTTAACTAACCTCTCTCTATACTTTACCTGTTTATAAAATGGATTAGAAGTAACTGTTTCACTGGGTTTAGGATTGAAGGAGATAAGATTATTATTGATTATTAGTTACCATAGTGGTTTTTTTTTAACTACAGTATTCATTTTTTTGTTTCACACTTGTATTTTTGACATTTCCTTCCATTTGAATACTTAATTTTTTGTCTCCTGTGGGCTTGTCTGTCCCCTTAGGTGTGAGATCTGTTGTGTGTCAAGGATGATGTTGCAGTGCTAGTGCTCAGTTGCCCTAGCTGGCAGTGCTCTGACCCTGGGCTGTTAGAAGTAGTACCAGTGCTAACTGCCTCTCCTTGCCTGACTGTAGTGCTGCCACTGTTCCTTGTTTCTGTGGTAATAGATGAGGTTTGTATGGTCCTGTTATTCCAGCCTCCAGACACCATTCCAGATCTACTGGTGCCCTCTACGCCCCCGATGTGTACGGGGTCTCAGGTGAAGGATGAGTACATTTTCACTGTCATCTGTGCATTCATCTCAGATTTTTGTCCTTTTCAGTTTCCATTGAATAATATTCATGTTTTAAAATTGATTTTTTTTTAATTTAAATTTAATTTGTTAGAGAGTAAATCATTTGCGGTAATTTTATTTTCCCCCAAGCAACTTTTTCCCTTTCACCAACCTTACTTGAACATTTTCCCACTAGCAGATGGACATTTTTCTTTGTATAACCCTAAATTATGTCATTTTAAAATATAGAATTGTTTTATGTTCTCAGTTATGTACCTCATCTTTGTACATTAAAAAAAAAAAACCAAAATGGTGGATGAAGTGTTTTAATTGTACATGATGGTACAGAACGTAGTTGAGGGGGAGAACCCACCAGTTGTCTTCACATACCTTAGCATGTTGGGCACTTAGTAGGTGCTTAACAAATATCAAATGATATGTCTTAGTTATAGAATGAAATCAACCTATCTTGAAGGAGAAGGGAGAATCAATAGAGGGTTTTTCTCTTGTAAATTCCTGGCTTCAGTGAACTTTCTAGTCGTTATTGGTTTGAGGATTGACATTCGTTCTAGTCTCACCAGCATGGATGAGACCTGCCTGACTGACAGAGCTGGGTTAATTGCAGCACTGCAGACTTGCAAGCTCTTAGTCAGACAGCCATGCTTTCTGCTGTCTTCTGGTTGTGAATGTATCATAGCTACTATTCTTTAAATTAAGTTTCCACATATTGTCAGTAATTTTAATTGCCTTTACCCTTTTATTTGACCAAAAACTATATGTACCCAGACAATACGTATTGCTTTTAAAATGCTTTCCCCATTGGTTTTTTTTTTTCCTCCTTAAGGACCTTAAAGTTTCTAACCCAAGACTGTTAACATTTATGACTTTCTCAAAGCTATTCTTCTTCTGATGAATTAGGTCCAGGGTACGGGATCAGCCAATCAAGTCGACTGTCGTCTTCTGTCAGTGCCATGCGAGTCCTGAACACAGGTTCCGATGTGGAGGAGGCGGTAGCAGATGCCTTGGTGCTCTTCTTCATTTCCGTATTTTTGTAGATGTTCTAATTATGACACTAGTGTATGAGTAAGCCAGTCCACCAGAGTCGGGAGGGAGGTAGAAAATTCTTGTGGATTAAATCTAGGAAGATCAAATGTGGGCATTGTCAAAAGCAGTATATTTAGTTCTTGATCATTATTAATTGGTCAGAAATTTAAGTGATAGCCAATAGTTAATTGATGGGATATCAAAAATATACATATTGATATCTTTAATCTGGTGATATGTTTTATGTACTGTATAGTACAATGAGAGTCAGGGCAGATAGAGTAGCATATGTAAGCATACAATTTCAAAACTAGCTTAACCTTGAGAACTTAGGGATTGTTTTAGTTTGGAGTAGGATTTTGTGTAGTCTGTTACTTATTTGTATTTTGCAGCTGACAGAAAGTATACCTTCAAGACACGTTATAATTAAGATATTTTCTTGGGGTTTTTTTTTTAAGATTTTATTTATTTTTAGAGAGAGGGGAAGGGAAGAAGGAAGAGAGGAAGAGAAACATCAATGTGTGGTTGCCTCTCTCATGCCCCTACTGGGTACCTGGCCTGCAGCCCAGGCATGTGCCCTGACTAGGAATCGAACTGGTGACCCTTTGGTTCACAGGCTGGTACTCAATCCACTGAGCCACACCAGCTGGGGCTTTTCCTGATTCTCTATGCCTGACACATTTGACAGTGAGCTTTAAAAACATAATCTACAGATCCATGAAACTCCTTCCGAAGAATATGGTACATATATCACTGCTGTTTTTCTCATTTACAATTATGAAGGAACTGTCATTTGAAACAATAAGTGTAGTGGGCTTTTTGCCAGTTTCCCAAGTCAATCAGTATGACATTTCCTCTTTCAAATTATATTAATCCTATGTTCAAGAAGCATTTTCTCAATTTCTTACTCAGAACTTACAAAAGCCTCATCTTTGTTTTGAAATAAAAATTACATTGTGCCTTTTAAAACTATGGCTCAATTTAAACCAGTGTTGGTATAATATAGTTTTGCCACAAAAATTTGAAAAACAAGTTTAAAAAATTATTCATTGGTCTAACTGTAATATAGTATATTTAATGATATGCGTAATTCTGCTCTGACAGTCTGTATGTACTTAATTTGTCCTTTTACCTCAGCCACTTATTTTTTTTAATTACTTTATTGTTGTTCAATTACAATTTGCATTTTCCCCCACCACCACCCCCACACTTGATTATTTTTTAATAAATTAATATAACTAGGAACTTTGTTCTCTTGGGCATGGGATATATTGATCACGTCTTGTTCTGATGATACTAAATCAGTCAGATGTTTTAAATGTACTGTCCCTTATCAGTGTATTTTTCAATTCATATTTTCTAGTTTCTTTTTAAACAGATGATTTACCAGTTAAATTCTGCTCACATAAATTTTATGAATTGAGTGGGGTATTCTTTAAATATCACCTAAAATACTAAGATGTTGAGATGTTGTGTTGGAACTACCAGGGTTAAAAGCTGAATCCCAATTAATTGATTCTACTTCCATTATTTCCATAGCTTAGGTATTCTAGTTATAACGATCATTTTTTAGGAAGAGAATTTTCAAGACTAATTTGCACCTTGAGAAAAATCATAGAATTAAAGTTAACTTTGGAAACAACAAAAGGATATAGATAGGAATTGGGGAAACTGTGTAAGGGAATGTTTTTGTAGCTTAGATGTACTTCTTTGGACTAAAGGATATTGGCAAGATTAAAGATATAGCTTGCTAGTAAGCTGTTCTTATGTATCTGTATATTAAAAACCTTAATGTTTCTGATTATGGGCATTGTTTATGCCTACTTCACTGTGCTGTTTAGCAGAATGTTCTTCATTTTCAATTTTTCTCTTTAAAAATTCACTGCTCTCAGCTCTTAGGAGACATACGGACTAAGGTATAGACTTTGCTATTTTGTGAAATCTTATAATACCATAACTGTTTTTCTTTGCTTTCTTAGTCTTCAATAAAAACTTCAAGTGGAAATAATAAAGTCCTTAGATCTGCATCCTCTTTTTTAAATACATATAATTATTAATAGGTAGATACTGGGATTCTCATCCTTTAAGCTTGAGTACGCCATACAAATGAAGTGATGTCATTTGCACTGATGTCTTTAACACACTGACCCTGGGGGCCGACACGGAAAATGTCACATTACTCCTGTTTCAAATAGAGTTGGCATCTCTAAGTCAATATGAGACATTAATGATAGAAATGTCATTATACAACTTTGGATTTTATTCAAATTATATTTCTTTTAGATTTTAGAATTTGGAAAATTTATAGCCACCTGGAACTGTTTTAAATTATTGTGCTTA
>VMDR010011988.1:0-27418 GCA_007922815.1 Macrotus californicus
CCACTATATTGAACTCTTTCCCTTGAGCATCACTCGGGCTTACAACTACCAAAACCGCTACATTTAATTAACTAGGAATAATAAAAGCAACAAAAGCTACCATTTACTGAGCACTGTGCCAGCCTGGGCTCACTGGTGAACCCATCTATGTGCATCTTTTTCTTTGACACTCACAGAATCCTGGGAGGTAGATGATACTGTTATCCCCATTCTACATCAAAACTAAGGCTTTTCTAAGTGATTTTTTTTCAAGGTCACAATCTAGAAATAATTGATCTAGGATCCAAAAAATAAAAATGCCTTGTTCCAAGGCCAGTCTTTGAACCAGGGTTATTCAGCTTCTAATCTTTTTGCTTTCATCAAGACAAGGGAGGGAGGTGGGATTGGCTGGGGTAGGGTGGGGGTGGGGGAAATGGAGACAACTGTAATTGAACAACAATAAAGTAATAAAATCTTTAAAAAAAATAAAGCCTAAAACAAAAAGAGATTATTTGTGTAGGTGATACCACTTCCCTTTAGTTTTCCAGTCCTCATATTTTAGTATCTGTAAAGCCATGCTGTATTTTGCTCTACAAAAAAATAACGAATGTCCCTAAATAGGGAACTTATTAAATATATTATGGTATGCAGTATGTTTACTGCATTTCCATAATCTTTTATCTGAGAAATACCAGTGTAAAAGAAAATTAGCCTGAGGTGGATTGGCTTCATTTTAAGTGTACCCAAGATATATTTTAAACAATCCATTTCAGACTCTTGACTAGAGTCAAGTTCTCTGACCTGATTTGGAACATCAGAGCTAAATTTGCTCGTGTCCGGTTTTTCAAAATTTCAAATCCTCATAATTCCTTAAGGATATCCAAGCTAAACTAATGAACCGATATTAAGTTTCCTTAAAGTTCTAAATAATATTTGCAAGTTAAGAGACAGAATGCAATTGAGACAGAAATTGTTACAGTCTTTTTACAGATTTCAGGTTTCTTTTTCCTCTTCCCAGCATTTGTCCTACCTTTTCTATATCAAGATCACTCTACTTGACAACCAAGGCAGAAAAAAATAAATCAGATCTTATCACATCTGTCCTCTACTTGGCATCTGTCAGTTTTATACAATCAGACCTGAGCAACAGGCAAAGCTGGATCTTCCTGGCTCTTATTTGTAATATAAGTGAAATTCTAATATTTATTTTTAACAATTTTTACTAGCCACAATTCATTTAGGAGCTAAGAATTACTGATGGTATTCTATAGAGACCTCTGCTACTTTTTTGGTATGTGTTTCCTTTAATAAACCCTTTAACATTGAAATCTACTAGAAAGTTCCCTTTGGGAATATATGTAACTTCTAAAGAGATGATTCTAGACCATTTTGAATGAGCAGACTTTGGGAATCTTATGAAAGCTATGAACACTCCTACCCTACACATTCAAATTTAAGCTCAGTGAATTTATTTTTATTTATTTATATTTTTAATTAAATTTATTGGGGTGACAGTGATCAATAAAATCCCATAGGTTTCAAGTGTCCAGTTCTGTGATATATCATCTGCATATTGCGTTGTGTGTCCACCATCCAAAACCAGATCTTCTTTTGTCACCATGTATTTGACCCTTTTATCTTTTACTACTTCCCCACCTCTCCCCGCTGGTAACCACCATACTATTTTCTGTGTCTGTGAGTTCTTGTTTCTTTTTTATTTCTTGTTTGTTCATTTGTTGCTTTCAGTTTTATAACCCACATTTGAGTGAAATCATAGGGCTCTTTAACTTCTGCCTGACTTATTTGCTTAGCATGGTATTCTCAAGATCCACCCATGTTGTCGCAAATGGCAACATTTCATCTTTTCTTAGGGCTAGCAGTAACCCGCTGTGTACGTGACCCACGTCTTCCCTATTCAGCCATCTATCAAAGGACACTTTGGCTGTTTCCGTGGCTTGGCCACGGTGAATAGTGCTGCAATGAACAGAGGTGCATCTGTCTTTGTGAATATATGTTTTCAAAATTTTGAAAATGGTAGGTATCTAGAAGGGGGTTGCTAGGCCATGTGGTAACTCTCTTCTTAATTTTTTGAGGAGCCTTCATACAGTTTTCCACAGTGGCTGTACATTCCCACCAGTGGTGAATGAGGGCTCCTTTTTCTCCACAACCTCTCCAACTCTTGTTATCCCTTGTCTTGTTGATAATAGTCATTCTATCAGGTATGAGGTGGTATCTCATTGTAGTTTTGATTTGCATTTCCCTAATAGCTAGTGAAATGGAGCTAGTGAAAAAATAAGATAAATTACATAGAAGGAAACATAGCTACTAAACTTATGGACCTTAGCCTTAGGGTTTTATGACTTTTTTCAATTGCAGTTCACATTCAATATTATTTCGCATTCATTTCAGGTGTGTTAGTTAGATAAGCATATACTCTACAAAGTGTTCTTCCTGGCACCACACACAGTTATTGCAATATTTTTATTATGTTTCCTATGCTGTGCTTTACATCCCCATGAACAGTTTGTAACACCAGACTGTACTTCTAAATGGTGTTATCTTTTTTCTTCCAAACCTCGTTCCCTCCGGCAGCCATCTGCCTGTTCTTTGTATTTATGAGTCGGTTTCTTTTTTGCTTGTTCATTTATATTGTTCTTTAGATTCCACATATAAGTGAAACCATATTGTGTTTGTCTTTCTTGGACTGACTTATTTAACTTAACATAATACCCTCTAGGTTCATCCATGCTGTCGCAAATGGCAAGATTTCTTTTTTGTCGGTGAGTAATATTCCACTGCATATATGTACCATTTTTTCTTTATCCAGTGGCACTTGATTGATGGATGCTTAGATTGCTTCCATATCATGGATGTTATAAATAATACTGCAAAGAACATAGGGGTGCATATATCTTTTCAAATTAGTGTTTTGGATTTCTTCAGATAAGTACCCAGAAGTAGAATCACTGGGCCATATGGTAGTTTTATTTTTAATTTTTTGAGGAGCTTCCATATTGTTTTAATAGTGGCTGCCCCAGTCTGCATTCCCACCAACAGTGCACAAGGGTTCTCTTTTCTCCACAGCCTCGTCAGCACTTATTGTTTGATGATTTATCGATGATAGCCATTCTGACAAGTGTGAGGTGACATCTCCTTGTGGCTGTAATTTGCATTTCTCTGATGATTAGTGATGTTAAGCATATTTTCATGTCTATTGTCCATCTGTATGTCATCTTTGGAGAAATGTTTATTCAGGTCCTTTGCCCATTTTTTAAATTGGATTGTTTGTGGTTTTTGGTGTTGAGTTGTGTGGGTTCTTTATAAATTTTGGCTATTAAACCCTTATCAGATGCATCATTGGTACATATGTTGTCCCATTCAATGGATTGCCTTTTCATTTTGTTTGCTGTACAAAACTTTTTAGTTTGATGTAATCCAATTTGCCTATTATTTTTCTTGTGTTGCCCATGCCCAATGAGATATATCAGAGAAAACATGACAAAGAGAAATGCCTGAGATTTTACTGCCTATGTTTTTTGTGGGGGAGTTATGTGTAAAGCAATGACTTTCATCCATGCATGCTTGTGGATAAAATTCTAATTAAAAACACCAATACTAAAGACTTTCTCATGATTCTTTCTTGATTAGAATTATCACAATTGTATTAAGGTAATTAAAATTTTAACATAAATAATTTATTGGTATTTATTTTAAAATCTCACTTCACAGGTGTATACCTATCTTTACTCTGAATATTTTGAAGGCTGCTTTTATAAGATTTAATTACCACTTACAATTTTGACTACAACTGTGTTTTGTATTATTGTTTCATTTAAAGGCAATGTGTGTAATGGCAAAATACAAGGGTTTGAAATATTATGTTAATCAAGGTATTTAATATCTCTAAGCTACTATAATCCCATCTGCCAAATGTGATTAGGGCATACTTCATTGATTTTTTGTTTGTTTGTTTGTGTTAATTGATGAGAAATAGATTCATGGGAATGTCAGCGCCCCAGCAGCAGAAATGTTAATTGTTATTTTTTAGTGCATGTCCAGAACAGTGCCTGGCATATAGTAGGTGCTTAATTAATAGTTATTGAATGAATCAATAAAGTACACAAAATTCTTAGCAGATGGTATGTCCTTAGTAATGATTTTTAAATCACAATGGTTGCAGTAATGTTCCAGAAATGAAATCATCACCAGGAAAGTCACGAACTGTTTGGAACATGCCTTTTAACTGTACTGCACTTGCATCAGGCATTTAGCTCATTGTTAATTCCCTTTATTACTTTATATTTGTAGTCACTTCCTCAGAGTGCCTTTTGAAAATTTTTTATCCTCACCTATGTTTATTGATTTCAGAGAAAGAGGGAGGGGGAGAGCGAGAGAGAGGGGAGAGAGAGAGATGTGAGAGAGAAACATCGATCAAAGCCTCCATTGGCTGCCTTCCATATGCCTTTCTTGACAAAGCCAGCTAAGGTTCCCTGCTCCTTTTCTAAACCAGAAACTCTACTGTTTTTCACAGTTTCAGTTTCTTCACAATCTGAAATTACTTTAGGTGTTGAACTTGCTCATCATCTGCTTCTCCTGCTAGAGAGTAAGTTTTATGAGATGAAGAACTTTGTCTCGTTCACTTGTCACAACCAAGGGTCGCCTGAAGTGTCAGGCACATAGTAACCACTCAACAAACATGTACTAAAGAACAAATGAATGATATGTAAGTCTTATTCCTCCTAGGAGAAGTTAAGCTTTCCCCCACACATGCTAACATGTGTAGGTCTTAGTCTCACAGAACATGGCACTCTGCTTCCTCTCTGGAAGGTATGGCTTTAGTTGCCTTATTCTTCTGGGAACAGTTCTGTGAGCTGTCTTTCAGATCCTCTTCTACTCTCTCTGCCACACTCTAAATAGTGCTAATGGTCCTTGTAGCAAACACTGTTGGTCTCTGACCTCACAATCATTTCTTCCTTCATCCTTTCTAGCAGAACTCAAGTTCTGTTCAGGTGCCCACACATTCACCCAGCCATTGTTTCAGGGGAAGTCGGGCCGGTCGCAGTCCCAAGGAGTGAGTCATGACAGCCGATGCAATCACGTGGTCTCATTCTCTTTGCTGGTGATTGGTGATTGGTTTTAATATGGCATTTGACTCAGTGCTGGCCAGCGAGATGTAAGGGGCATTTTTTGAAGTTTCTGTGAACTGGCGACAACACAGATCTAATAGCATATTATAAGCTTCAGAGAACTCTGGAGAATGCTAGCAGTGTGAGTACAAAAGAGCCTGGGAGAGAACGAACAGATACGAGAGGCAGAAGAAGAAGTGAGTAAGAGGAGAGAAAAGCTAAAAGAGAGAGAAAATGAGTTTGAGAATAAGAAAGGGAAAAGTGTACGTAAAGACTAGTTAACTGAAAAGTCCTAACTATACTATTTTCCAAGAGGATGAACAAAAATTTACTCTCTCGCCCTGGCTGGCGTGGCTGAGTCGGGGATTTTCCTGCAAGTATAAAGGTCACCAGTTCAATTCCCGGTCCAGGGCACATGCCTGGGTTGTGGGTTCTTGATCCTTGGTCGGGGTGCATATGGAAGGCAACCAGTTGATGTTTCCCTCTCGCATGGATGTTTCTCTCCCCATCTTTCTCCCTCCCTTCTCCTCTCTAAAATCAAAAATAAAAATAAATTTAAAAATTTACTCTCTTATTGAACTGACAAGAAACATCCTACAGAAGCAGCACGTGCAAAGTGCATCTTTCTACTTGCTGCCTTACTGTTAAATGACTTTGTAATAAACTTTTATTCAATGTATTAGATTGTCTTAGAGAACTTAACAATGTTTATAAGCTATGTTTTAAATACCCAGAGTCCTGGAGTTTCTATGAAAATCTTATTTTTTGTTTTTATTTTATTTATTTTCTCGATAATTGTCATCATCTACTTGAATAACATCATGCATTGTATGCTCCCTGTGAAGAATGTAAGGGATGGCCACAGGTGTCTGGCACATTCGGACTGTGGCCAGGAGACCAGCATCGTTAGGATAATGACCGTGAGTCATCTCACTTGGCTCTGTGTTTGAAATCAAAATAAGAGGCAAAACCAACATAAGTGCCGTTAATTTAAGGCACTTTCTATTTATTAAAGCTAATTGCAATTCTGGCCCACAATTAGTAATTGACCAAAGGATTACAATGCCCGCGTCACTTGACCGAGTGTCCATGGCACTGCCCCTGGATTTAATGTTTCCAGGAATGGATTTCATCGCCTGTGATGTTATAGCTGGAAAGCATCCTGCAGCAAAATAAGTATCAACAATATTTTGGCAACTCCAAAGCAATTTGTGATTTTTTTTGGACAGTCTATACTGGTATCTGATATTAAAGCAATACAGCTGGAAGGTCATTAATAGGCGTAGGCAGGATGCTCCATCCTGTAAGAGGACGGTTGCCTGTTCCCTCACCGGCTGCTGGCTGCCGCTCTCACACTGATAGCATGTTGTTGCCAGTGTTGCCACCTCATTAGAAAATTAGCTTTTAATTAACTTTGGAAGCTGTTGCATGGGTTTCAATAGGAGGCATACATTTGTACACATCTTGTTGCAGAATTAAACCGCCCCTTCGTGATTCTAATGGGCCTCTTCTGCCTTGCAGAAGAGCAGCAGTCTAGCCGCTTACAGGCAGCAGCTCCACGGGAGCGGTGGCCACACAGCTCCAGCCTGCTCCCAATTACAAAGAGATGTCCTTTAGTGCCCTCCTGAGCAGCCGCTTACTCCAAGGCCACTTGAGACATTAAACAGCAACAGAGAGGACCACAATCCCAGATGCTCCCCTTTCATTCTCCTGACCCCCAACCTGGCTTTAATGGCACATGGTCTGGCAAGAATGTGCCTTACCTCATTTTTATATTTAAACATCTCTGCCTGAGCACAGTGGTGATAAACCTACAGACAAGATAAATAGCTAGATTATTACTCTTCTCCCCAGGGGAAAGGCATGCTGTCAATTAGGCTAATAGGGGTTCCGGGTTTAGCTTTGGCATGACCTAACCCTAGGAAAGGCTTTTTGCCCTGCATCGCTGCAATGCCCAAAGATGGATTTGAAAAGTGGCTATGACCCTGGTGTGGCCAGTCAGCAAAGTGGGAAGTCAAGAACCTGATGATTAATCATCTGCCACAACAATGGGAGGGCAAGGAAAATGAGGCCCACGAGACCAGATCTTTTGAGCTTTATTATAATTATACATACCCTCTTTCAATTCCATTTGTTGGCTTAAAAAGGGATATGGGTGCTTTCTGTTCAAGAAGTGAGGCTCCATCTTTTACAACAATAAGTGTTCTTTTGTTGTACTTTTTCAAAGCACTTACTCTGACTTCTCATTTAATCATATGACCAGTCTCTGAGGCACTTAGGGCAGGTGGCATTTTTCTCATTTTGCAGCTGATGGAGGTATGTGACACAGCAGAGTTTAGTAATTTCCCCACGATCACACAGCCAGCTGGTGATGGCACCAGGACGAGAATCCGAACTATTTAACCGTCCGTATTTATGGTTCTCCATTGCATCAAACTTCACCCTACGATCACAGAAACTAAATTATGACCTGCTAGCAATCAATTTTTGTAATTTTATCCACTATATTATTTGTTATGCATAAGTGACAAATCTAAAAATTAACTTCACTCGGCAAATATGGTCTGCTAAACAATAAAATAATATTCTTAATGCAAAATTAACAGCAAAAGATGACAGACTGTGCAATTTTGGTATTTTCCATTCCAAAGACAGGCTCTGTGCACTCTGGAGCTTGGACTATAAACAGAAGCACAGGAAGCACATAGTTTCCTGATTTTCCTGGGAAGATCCCAATTTCATCTGCTGCCTAGGCATTCCATTCATTTTATCCTTTGTCTTGGGCAAGAATGGCCAGGTTGGATAACAGATTTCATGGCATCTCAATCTGAGGTCAAATATTTTGTTTTCTAGTTATATTGTCCCACTGAGGAACCAACCCTTCCACAGTTTAACTGTTGGATGTTTTCAAGAAATGCATTCCAATGCTTGCCTGGGAGCAAATGACACTGTTGATTAATATAGATGACAACCATTTACTGGGCAATCCTTCTGCTCCTGGTGTCATACTTTGTTGTTTTCCTGCACTATGATCTCCTTTCAGCATCCCCAAACCCTCTGAGGAAGTGATCATTAGTACCCTCGTTTTACATGGGAGGAAACTGAGGCTCACAGTGATCAGAAGCCTCAAGACTCAACAGCAAGTAAGTGGCAAAGCCAGGATTTAAGTTTCGAGTCTTTCTGTCTTTAAAGTCCAGACTCTGAATGGCTGTGACACTGCAGAGGAGGCAAAGACTCAGTCCGGATCTGCTCCCCAGCGTGTGTGCCTCCTGCAGATGGGGAAAGCCCAAGCACTGACTCTGGCATCCACGAAATGATTCCTTCTCATGCTTTGACAGGACAAGAGTCGCAGGAGGTGCCTTATTGAAATGTAGGCCTGGGCTCTTCCCCAAAGACTCTGATTTGGTGGAATCTGGGAGTTTCCCTGTTTTTAACATTCATTTTTGATTGCAGTTTACATTCATAAATATTTTGTTTCAGTTTCACATGGACCGCATAGTGGATAGACAATCATAAACTTTACAAAGTGGTCCCACCACTGTTTTAAGAACCCGCCTGGTTGTCATATTAAACAGCAGATGTACAGGGTGGGACAAAAGCAGGTTTGCAGTTGTATGCATGGAAAAGAACACAGTAATTAATAAAGAATAATACGAGAATCAATTCTGTGTTTCACATGCAACTGTAAACCCATTTTTCCCGACCCTGTATAACATCTGCATCATCGCAGATACTCCTATGGGACAGGAATCCTAATACTGAAACTGAGCTGAACCTGCCCCAGTGAAAGCCAATACTCATGAGACAGGTGCTGGTGAGGAGGAAAGAGGTTTATTCAGGTGCTGGTCACCTGAGCAGATGGGAGACTCTCGTCCTAAAGCCCATCTTAACATCTCAGTGAAGGCAGAGGTTTTTTTTGTTTTTGTTTTTAATGAGGAGGGAGAGGGAAAATAAAACAAAGGATCCAAGGGAGGGGATCTCTACATGCAGACCAGCACAGCCTATTCCAATAAGGACCTTGACACTGGTCAAGCGATGGTCTGGTGTGTGTCTTCCTGGTTATAGGGTTGAAGGTCAGCAAATCTGCTGGAGCTGGAATACCTGAAGGCTTGAGTCTGTGTCTTTGAAGTTAGTTCCTAGGATTCTCACAAACATGCTGTTTATCTATAAACTACCTACTAGAGCCAGCATTTACAGAAACAACGTGAAAAGAAGGGTGGGGTGAGTTACAATACTGTTTAACAATAATTTCTACAAGAAAATACACTTTTCTGCCTTCCGTGCCTCTTCCACAGTCTAGCAAAACTGTCACTACCTTACCTAGCAGACGTGGCTCTAAAGAGATTTATCTCAAATACATTTTTTATCTAACTTAATTTAAGCACTTTAAAAGCATTTTAAAAGTAACTTACTCATGTGTAAGTGTATAGATGAATATAAACATCGAATTTTAGGGAAGAAGCTGAAGCTGGACTCTCTGCCTAAAAGAAGCTCACCTAACTGGGCACACATAAGCTTGCTTATATACTTTGCCCAGTAGCTTGTTTGAGTTTTTGTTCTTTATCAATTGAGCTAGTGTTTAACATTTAAAAATAAAGAGATTTCCTAAAGGAAAAGAAAGAAGGAAAAAGCTGTCTGGCCTTTCTTTAAAAATAGAAAAATCTAGACAACCGAGCCTACACCTTTTGATAGAAAAACTTTGCCGGGGCTTTGGAATGGGGACTTGCATGTGGTAGGGCACAGGCTCCTCAGTAGACCCCTGTTCTTCGCCATTCACTCGTTTCTGTCATCTGCCTGGCCCCTGTGGGCTTTTGAGTCTGTGACTCTGGCTCCCAATCTAGAAAAAAGGTTTTATTTCTTTCTAGAGAACCCAAACACTCAAGGGCTCCCTGCTGTCTTGTGTTTGCATGTGATTGACCACATCAGCCTGGCTCAGAATAAATCTTTGACAGTCATTTGAACTTGAAAAGGCTAAAACGTCAATTAATTGAGTTGTGTTGAGATATTTTATTATGAGCATATGATTCTCTGCATATGTTTATTTCTTTGGTTGTATTTATATAGACATATTTTTGCATCTGACAACTGTTATTTTCAGGAAATAAATTAGAGGTGAAGGTCCAGTCATCTTCAGCTGTTAGAAGCTAATATTCTCTTAACAGATGCACCAGAAATGGCTAACAGTACATCACTTTGTTTACACATGAATTGGGGAGATAGCGGAGGAGCACATGTAAATAAACGTAATTTTTTAAAGGAACATAAATGTTAAAACCAAGTGGCTAACTGCTTTTAGAGAAGGATATCTGACCATTCTTCACATCTGACCTGAATTCTTTCTCTTAATTAAGTGACAAAAAAATTAACATAATTATTTAGGCAGAGGTTACATGGCCGATCTTCAGAAATATTGTAAGAAGAATTGATACTTTGTTAAGTTTGGACATGGTTTATTTTAATTATTTGGTCTCTTGACACCTTAGGGATAAGACAAATTCAACAAGCCTAAATATTTCAGTGATTGGGGACCAGCCTAGAAAGAAGGGTTGATTTTAGTGGCAAAACTCCAATTATTGGGACACACTTAATAAGACTTCTTCTGGGAAAAAAAAAAGGAGAAGAATAGAAGGGCAGAAGTTGGGTGAGAAACGTCTCCGTCCTGGGGTCAACCTCATTGCCAACCAAAGACGGTGGAGGAACTGGGACTCCTTCCAACACCATCTCGTTAGCCCAGTGTGTTTCAAACCTCATTTAGAGATCCGTTCGTAAGCCTTAAAATAACATCAAGAGATAACTTTTAAACAATATTTAATCTTTCTGCATGGTCTGCTGTCTTGTTTTTTTTTCTATTCTTTTTTTATTCTATTTTTTAAAAAATATTGGCTGTGGCCGTTTAATTCTCCTCCTTGGCCTTTTCCTTTGCGTTACCCACACGACAAAGGGAACGCAAACACACTACTGACAAACCATGAGTTGCCATCTTATCCTGGGCAGCTGCATCTGTGGCATATTTTTTTCTTTAGCCCTATCTCTTGCCAGGTTTTCTGAGTTTAAAGAAAAGTCAAACCTTCTTTACCCTCCAGTAAACAAACAACAAGGGTCCATATTTTTATAAACTGTGATGTTTAAAGTCTAAAATATTAAGGACTACTAAGGTATAAATGATGTAGTCTGATTCCCAAAGTTCAACAGCTCACTGCATTCGCAGGAGTATCGATACACATTCAGGAACAGAGAGCCAATTTACTCCAGCTTCTTTAAGCAGGGAAAAATGTCTTGCAGGGAATTCGATGGGTTACAAAATCGTCCTGAGAACTGAAAAGAGTGGACTCTTGGCTGAGCTCTCAAAAATGACTCAAAAGCCACACCACAGAAACTGCGTCATCAAAGCCACTGCTGCCATTAGCACATGAAGTGTAAGGAACTTAGTCATTCTTGGTATCCCTATATCTCGTCCAGAGTCTGGCCTGTCATGGTTAAAGCACTGCCAGGACTGGACTCGAGGTCCGTCTCATTCCTCCTGCATCTCTGTTGCCACCACTCTGTGCTTAAGAGAACTAGACTGCTGGCTTTCTCTGTGTTCTTTGGCAACTGACTTGTTCTGTGAGTTTTTAATTCCTCATTCAGAAAATGAACCTGCTATACACTCCCATGTATTTCTTTCACAATTAAGAAATCACATTCTTGCAGAAGACCCGTTATAATTGTTAGGGTGCTCGGTGATGCGGGCTGTGAAAGAATTCACAGAGAGAAGAAAGTGTAGAGAATAAAGTTTTTATTCTCTCTCAGAGAAAGGAAAGGGGCGTAGTGTGGAAAGATGCACCAGCATTGAGGGGTGTGGGCTTTGAGCTTTATTGATTGTAATTGGATTTAAAAAGGTGGGGTGTTGTTGCGTGGCCCCTGGGCTGTTGGGGCATTGAAACACCAGGGTGCTGTTGGTTTCAATGTGATTTTTCGCAGGTGATTGTAGGGAGCAATTAGTTCTGATGTTGCTTCCAGTAATTTCCAGTCCTGGGGACAAGCTTCTAAAAATAAAATGGCAGTCATGTCTAACGAGGTCATAGGCCTGCTAGGCAAATGGTGCCACAATAGCAAATGGGGGTGACTTGATTCTTTCAATAATGAACACCAATTCCATTTTTTTGTTGAAAAGCTTATATCAACATGCAATACCTTATGCAACAGTGTCTTATTCTGAAGCAAAGAGTTAACTTGGTAGATTGGAAAAAAATGGAACAGTTTACCTTTTTGAACCATAGAGGCACTTATAATCATAAACCCATATATGCCTTTCAATAGGCATAACTGAACTGAAGTTAGCGTACTTCTTCCTTACAGAAATAGTGCTGGTAAATGGCGGTGGACTAGAATCTCAGTAGCTTAGATTTTCTGTATAAATGAAACACAAATGATCAGGTTGATGAGTGTAGGTTTTCTCACATGACAATAATGTAACCATATAGAAACTTTATTTTTTAGTATGACCTTTCATCTTTTCCTTCTTTTTGATTCATGCTGGCCTTATCCAGCCCCCTGACTCACCCGCTTCTGCCTGTCTTACTATCCATTCCCTTAAGAATCAGTCCTCAGGGCAGTGAGGTTCTGGTCAGGATCAAATTAGTTTAGGAACAAAGCCTGGAGTCTGTTGACCCCAGAGATAGAGTTTCAGTCGAACTAGAGATAATATTGAGGCTTCAGTTGTGTTTCATCTCCAGACCCAGAAAAGAGAAAAGACTCCACCCACCACACCCTTTCACAGCCAGACAGAGAAACGCTGTGGCTGACAGCAGGACCAGATGCAAAGATCCAGTATCTCCTACCTTAGTTCCAACCAATCAAAAGAGACTATGACCCAAATTCCCTTAGTCTCCTATGTAATGTAGCCACTAGACACCATTCAGGGAGCCAGGTCTTTGAGCACTCACTCACCTGTGACTCTGCATGTGGCACTGATGGGGGACTCAAATGCTGGAAAATTTTAGGTAGTAGCTAGTAAGCTTAGTAATCAATGTATGTAAAAGCTATGGTTTCAGGAACTGGAGGTAGGACCCGCCTGTACTCCAGGAGACCATAAGCTGGTCCACCTTCATGCCTCAGGACTGCAAGCCATCAGGCTGGTATGTGAGCCATTGTGCTCCAGGGTGAGATGCACACTGCCCAGGACACAGATGAAAGAATGCGGCAGCTTTTATCTGATTAACTTTTCCCCTGAATTCCAAACCCCTTACCTACATTTTTGACCCCTTATAAAGAGTCTGGCTTGAAAGGAAATGTAAGATGGTCTGTTAGGGTACAAACCTGCCATCTTCTCAGATCGCTGGCCATATGAATAAAGCACCCATAAAGATTCAGTCCCCGTCTCTGATTATTGGCTCTGGTAGGTAACAGGCAGCACGAATGCCAGGTTTTCCAGTTTCAGTACCATTTCCGTAATTAATAAAGGTTTACTTTCTTGGCTGCAAACTCCTCTTTGTGTTTGGGCTTCGGTGTGAGGAGGCAAACAAACCCCTTTAGTTCCATAACCACAGTTTAATTGAAAGAACACTAATCATCAGAGAAGTGCATATTAGAACCGCTATGAGATGTCATCTTACACCTGTCAAAAAGGCTATTATCAATAAATCAACAACCAACAAGTACTGGTGAGGATGTGGAGACAGGGGAACCCTTGTGCCCCTTGGTGGGAATGCAGACTGGTGCAGCCACTGTGGAAAGCAGTGTGGAGATACCTCAAAAACTTAAACATGGATTTGCCTTTTGACCCAGCAATCACATTTCTGGGAATATATCTAAAGAAACCCAAGACACTAATTTGAGAGAACATAAGCACCCCTATGTTCATTGCAGTGTTATTTACAATAGCCAAGATATGCAAGAAGCTCAACTGTCCATCAGTAGATGAATGGATCAAACAACTATGGGACATTTACACAATGGAATAGTACTCGGTCATATAAAAAAGAAGAAAATTTTACCATTTGTGACAGCATGGATGAGCCTGGAGAACATTATGGACTTGTAGAACATTATGCTAAGTGAATGATCTCACTCATATGTGGAGTCTAATGAACAAACTGAACTAACAAAGAAAATGGGGACAGACTCACAGATGGAGAGCAGGATGACAGCTAGTGTGAGGTGGGTTGTGGTTAGGATGTGGAGGGATCGAACTGAAAGGACAAAAGACTCATGGACATGGACAGCGGTGTGGTGATTGTTGGGGGAAGGAGGGTATGAGGGGACTAAATGGTATTGGGGAAAATACAATAAAAATTAGATAAGAAACAAACAAAAATAAATAAAATGTTTTAAAAAAGGGGAAAGAACCTAGGTTTTAAATTGGCTTGCATCTCTGCTGCTTGATCTATGAACCATGATCTTGCCCCGTGTACTTAGCCTCTCTGAGCTAAGTGTGTGTGTTGTGCATATGTGAAATCATTTGGGTGGATCTGTAAAACACCTGGCACATAATAGGTACTCAACAAAGTATGGCTATTGTTTTTGTTGTTAGTAGTGTAGCAGAGTGAAATGCTTGCTCTCTCTGATGGCCTCTATGCTAACAGCTCTGCCATAGACATGCTAATTAACTAGAGGAATTCCACTTGAGGCTTCAGAAGCCTCCCTTTGTCCAAGGAGAGGTAGGTACATAGGCACAAATGACTCCAGAACCAGGCTCAGATCAGCCAGGGTCAACCAGGAACAAAGGTTTAGACATTTTTGTGTTCTTCCTTGGATCCCTCCTGAAGCCTTCCTGCCCTGCCCATGCACTGACACCTTGCCTCCGCTCCTTTCTCTTCCTTTATAGTAGGCAGTACCACTCCCTCTCCCTTGAGTACTCCCATGCCTTTCCCCAATCCCTTCCCCAGCATTCTCTTTCTTTCTCTGTCTCTGTCTCTCTCCCCGCCCACCTCCCAAGCACACCAGAGCCTTTCCTTTCTCCTTCCCCAGGTACATTCTCTTTACCTTTCTTTTTCCTAACCTCCAAGGGCCTTTCTTTTGCTCTGTATCTTGTTTCCTGAGCCTAGCTGGCTCCCTTCTTCCAAGGCTCACTTCTTATACCTCTGTGACTTCCTAAATAAACTTTTTCTTGTATTTGAGTCTTGGCTCTGAATTCAGGGATTGAGTTCTAACATGCTGGTGCTGTTCCCCATTAACACTTTGACGAAGTGACAATAAAAGATACCTGAATTCCAGATTCTCTGAGGATGGATCTGAGAATTAGTTCTCCCATCGTCTTGAGCTAGGCCTTCTTGATCAACAGACCTTTCCTTACGCAAACTCTGATGTATTGAATATAGTCCTTTCTTCTTAAGCATTGGGTACACAGACCTTGTACTTGTAAAAACAGTATCTTTATTTTAATTTAATTTCTACTATCTGTAACCAATATCGTTGCTAGGTAAGCATTTGCCTAGAACAGTCTGGTGGAGAAAGTACAACTCCGTAATCTATATTCTTCCTTTCAGAAAGTCTTGAACTTCATATAGTCACCATCTTGCTTCTTTGCTCCGACTCTGAGCCTTAGTCAGTAGATCCTTGACCACTGCAGTCTCTTCCATGCTATAGTCGCTCTTTACCATCTCTAACTAATAAACGTCATTGGATGTTTACAAATAAAAGCAAGATAAAATGCTTGTTTTTTGCCATCTCTGAGAGATAAATTAGTATGTTACATAGTTCCAAGAAATCAGAATATTGCTGACTTGGCCTTCACTATTGTCATTTAAAGACCTGAATGATTAGGATTCCTAGAAGAAAAAATTATTTAAATAGTCCATAAGCAAAACATTCACTGAAATGATCAAGTCAGAATCTAATAGGTGTAAGAAAACTGGATTATTTGCTCTTGATTACTTTGATAGTAAATTTAATAATGGGCTAAGAGCAGGAAAAACAGAAGTCTTTTTAAATCATCCATTTGTTGGAAATGAAACAGATCCTGGCAAGCCATTTTGCTATGTAAAATAGATTATGTTATGTCATGTTCACTGATGATAGATCTTCTAGGTACTTCACACATACTAAATAATAATATCTTACAGTATATAACAATTACCAAATTAAACTTGGCTTACTTTTGAATGGTAAAATTCCTTTTCAGCATATACATATTGTGACAAAATCTGTGGGTGTAGTAAGCCCTTGAGAATCAGTGAGACTGAACTAGCAAGCAAATAAGAGGCACACAGCCTATATTTTCCCCATGGAGTGAATAGTGCCAAACGTAAATATTGCAGCGTTGAACATAAAACACCCTATGCAAAAATATAGACTTTGTTTGTTTGATTCCCCTAATGCTTTAAAAAAGCTTACATCAAGGGTACCATAAGTACTATATTTAAGACTCTAATTCAATTTAAGGGGTTCTACACTGCCTATAAATTTTTCTATTGAATTACTGTCTATTTTCAATTCAAGGCAATGCATTGTTCTATGCCAACAAACCTTGTTAGGTACTTAATAATAGCAATAATATATGAGGAGTGACTAAAGTGCTTGTTGAAAAATTAGTCAATATTAGTAATTACTGGCAACTTCTTCCCATGGGAGTTCAGACACTATAGTTCAAGGACTATCATTACTTTTAAGCTAATTTTATGTAATACCTACTGTGTGGAAGGTGATATTTAGGAGCTTTCCATGTGTACTTCACTTAATCATTTTATCAGCCCTGCCAGGTAGGTTTTTAAGGGAGGAATCCTTTCTATTCCCACACAAGGGGGCGGTTTGGGGAGTTTTGATGGGAACCTTTCTGGCTTTATTCCCTCTACTCCATACTTCCTGTGGGAAGAACAGGTAGTGCGACTGTTGAGAACCTACCAGCCAGCAGGTCACATCCCCCACATCCCAGACACCGTTGTCCCATAGTAGTAGGAGAAACGTTCCTTTTTAGCTCTATTGGGCTGCTTGTTCAAATGAGTGAGAGATACATAGCCCCTCATCAGGTCCTTCTGCCCTTGAAATAACAGAACCAAGGAAAATTCCACAACTCATACACTCTCAGGCTCCCTGGTGCCTTCCCCTCGTAGTAGCCGTAAGTGAGCATTTCTGCCTATCACTGAGGTAGAAACAGATTCTCCAAGCGGCAAGTACAGAACATATACTCTGTGGCTGCTTGTCAGACCTTACCCTCCTCATGGTTGGGTGCTGAAGTCTAGACTCAGGAAAGATGGGGAGGGTAGGAGAAAGACATGTTGACCTCAGATATCAGTCACTGTCTCCATTCTTATACTTGGGAGGGACAGGCATCCCTAAATAAGCTGAGACTTTAATTTACACTTTATTCCCTGTTCTATTGCTTACCATTAGGCCTTGAAAGAGGAGAGGAATATGTAATTGGGACTCCAAACTACAACAGGAATGGCTATCTTTATTTTAACTGAGAAATCATAGAGCTGCAGGGAGGTGAATAAGTTGCCCCAACTGACCTTACGTAGTTGTAGAATATTAATTGTTTTTTGAAAGAATTGCGGATTTCAGTGCAAGTACTAAAAACTTACAGAGGTAGCTTTAAAAATATGGTTCAGTGGATTGAGTGTCGGCCTATGAATTGAAAGGTCACTGGTTTGATTCCTGGTCAGGACATGTGCCTGGGTTACGGGCCAGGTCCCCAGTTAGGGGTATGCAACCAGTTGATGTTTCTTTCATACATTGATGTTTCTTTCCCTTTCTCCTTCTCTCGCCTCTCTCTAAAAAAAAATAAGTAAAAAAAATAACTATATACTTAGAAAATACCCTAATGGCATATGAGAAGCATAGGAGGAAGAAGGGAGAGGGTTGCGGGGCTGGGGGGGGGGTATTGTTCTAAGGTATTTATTTTGTATTTTGCTTCAAGTATTTTTGTGTACAGAAATTATGAGACGTTTTTAAGATGATCAAATTTATACTTTTTTAAAGGAAAAACACAATGTTGTTTTATGCATTTTTTATCTTTCTTATTCAATTACTAGCTATTTCTTCTGATTCAAATATAGATGCTCTTACTAACTCTCCCCATCCTTCCAAATCTGACCCAACCTACTAATGCAACTGTACTTTCCATTACTCTTTATCAGTTATTCTTGGTTCCTATCATCTTTATTTTATTATCCCCATCCCTGAATGTCTTACATATGTAATTCAGTTTCACAAATATTTATCACCTCTATGTAGTAAGAATGGGTGGGAAGTGCTAATATAAATTTAAGAGCCCTGTCACATGAGAACATGTAGTTTTATTGGTGGAAAGAGACACGGCAATAAATAATTACCAAATAGTCCATGAGTGCTAAAGTGGTGCTATTTATAAAATGCTTTAGGACCAATAGAAGAAGGTAGGATTAGTGTCTACCTGGAAGAAGTGTGAGAAAGAAAACTTTATTTAGTTATGAATCTTTTTTATTATTATTATTTTAAATCATTTTTTATTGTTATTCTATTATAGTTATCCCAGTTTTTCTCCCTTTGCCCTCCTCCACCCATCCCTCCCCTTGCTCCCACAGTCAATTCCCACATTGTGGTCCATGTCCATGGGTCATTCATATATGTTCTTTGACTAGTCCCTTTCCTTTCTTTCTACCCTTCCCCCTCCCCTCTGGTCACTGTCGGTCTTTTCCATGTTTCCATGTCTGTGGTTCTATTTTATCTATTAATTTATTTTGCTCATTAGATTCCTCCTATAGGTGAGATCATATGGTATTTGTTTTTTACTGACTGGCTTATTTCACTTAGTATAATACTCTCCATTTCCATCCGTGATGTCACAAAAGGTAAGAGTTTCTTCTTTCTTTCTGCTGAGTCTTGAAGAATTAATAATTGCTTGCCAAAGGACTGCCAGGAAGTAGGAACAAAGATATAAAAGCAATTAATAGAAGTAAGTTTCCCAGTACTAGGCACTCAGTGACTTAGGTAACATCTAAAATGTGTACATCCTAACTATAAAAACTTATAAACATATTCCATCAGCTGTTCCCCAACTATTTAGGGGATTTCTGGTGTGAATTAGTGTCATTTTAACACATACAGTAATCACTTCAATTTTTCAGAAAGCTAGAAAAGTATGTTTTCCTCCTAAGATGGAAAAATAAAAATTCTGAGGTACAAATCAAACAATAAACATTTAACATTTACTGATGAATTTATTATTATTTACATGATTTAATTCCTTTATTGGGGGAGCAAAATTTAATTTAAATATTATTTGGATAATTAATGTAGTTAGTCAGACTTATGTTTCTGACCATGATGGAATAACAGAGACCAGATTTACCATACTGACTCAGGCAACCAAAAACCAGGCAAATTATAGGGAACAGTCGTTTTAAAATATTGGATATCAGGCAACAAAGGACAGTCAAGTGAAGTATGGCCTACAATTGTCCCATCTTATGGCCTTGAGAGAGCTTTTATGACATAGTGCAGGAAAAGGAAACCAGGCAGAGCCTTGCTGACTCCCTGAGACGAGGAGACGGAACTGACATTCCAGACAGACTGACACAGCTAGAGTCTTCAGGACACGGTGCTAACACTGAGAGAACTGCATTAAGAGAGAACTCCAGAGAATGTCAGAGACTCCTCCACGAGTATTCAGTTGAAGACTGATTTGTGTGTTTGTGGGGAAAATAAAAACACTCAAAATTATTCGTGGGAGCTCACCAATACTTCCCTATCATGAGCTCACACGAGCCAGGGAATAGTGCTTATTTCCAGCAATGAGACAAGAAAAACTCATGATCCATGGATCATTGAATAGAATACTGACAGTCTATTACCAACATTAGGGAATAATTCATCCTAGACTAAAAACTGATTAGGTCCCATCTAACAAATCTTAAAAACAAGATCCACAGTAATCATACTGTTTCCAAATGACTTTACTTGGCCCAGAGTGGAGCTCAAGGATGTTTGTAACAATACATAATTATTCAACAAAACTTCCAATAAGAAGCTACTAGGCATGTAAAGAAGGAATAACACACAACCTATAATGAGGAGAAAAATCCCTCAAAATTGACCCAGAACTGACAAAGACATCAGAATTGACAACCAAAAACATTAAAACTTATAACAGTACTCATATTTTTCAACATTCTAGAGAAAAGATTGAACATGTTAAATAGAGACACGAAAGGGCCCGAATCCTCCTTTTACAGATTAAAATGATAATGTATAAGATGAAAAAATAAACAAGATGGGAAAAACAGCAGATTAGATATTGGTGAAAAAATGATTAGCTCTCCTGAAGGCAGCAGCAGGAACTATTCAAAATAAAATGCACAAGAGGAAAAAATAAAATAATTACATATGGTATCATTAAGCTTTGGGAAAACTTCAAGTGGGTGAACAGTAAGCATATTGTTTATTACAGGATGCCTAAAGGGAGGGGAAGAAAAAAAAGTTCAAAAGTAATGGTCAAAAAATCTACATACTTGGTAAAAATTACAAACCCACAAATCTAAGAAGCTGAACAAATCCCATGAACAAGAAATAAAGAAAACCATGCCACAGCCCATAATAATTAAATTGTTTAAATTTACCAATGAAGAAAAATATTCTAAAATGGGTCAGAGCAAAAAGACGACAATGAGAGCAGATTTCTCATTGAAAGCAATGTGAGAAGACAATAGAGTACCATCTTCAACATACTAAAAGAAAAAAGTTAACTTAAAATTCTCTACGAATGAAAGCACCTTTTAAAATAAAGACAAAGAATTTCAGATACACAAATGAAAAAAATTCATCACCAACAAACGTATACTGTGAAAAGTGTTAAAGGTAGAAGGCAGAAGGAAAATGACACCAGAAGTAAATATGGATCTACACAAAGGAATGAAGGGCACAGAAAATGGTGGCTACATTGGGTCAATGTACAAGATTGATATCATTATTTAAGTCTCTTTTTAAAAAATGACTAAGCAGACCTGGCCAGTGTGGTTTAGTTGGTTGGAGCATTGTCCTGTAAACCGAATGGTTGCAGGTTTGATTCCCAGTCAGGGTGCATGCCCAGGTTCTGGGTTTGGTCCTCAGTTGGGACATTGATATGGCAGCTAACTGATGTTTCTCTCTCACACATCGATGTTTCTCTCCCTCTCTTCTCCTCCATGCCCTTCTCTCTAAAATCAATAAGCATGTCCTTGAGTGAGGCTAAGAAAAATAAAAGATGAAAAAATAGAGAAAGCAAAAAAAAACAAAAACAGCATAGTGTGAGATTTATAGCATATATATATATATAACTAAAATATATGGCAACAAAACACAAAGGCCAGGAGGAAGGAATACAAGAATAGTGTTGTTATGTTCTTTGCTATAGGTGAAGCATTAGAGTATCACTTGAAGATAGAGTGATAAGGAAAAGATGTGTCCTGTAAACCCTAAAGCAACCATTAAAATAAAGCATAGACTTATGGCTGACAAACCAATAGAAGAGATAAAATGGAATCATAAAATATATTCAATCTAAAATGAATGTATAGGGGGCTTCTGGTCAAGATGGAGGTGCAGGTAAACATGGTTCACCTCCTCACACAACCACATGAAAATTGCAACTAAACTATAGAACAACCATCACTCAGAACCATCAGAAATCAAGCTGAATAGAAGTCCAACAACTGTGGAGTTAAAGAAACCACATCCATCCAGAGTGGTTGGAGGTGCAGAGATGCAGATTGTGGAACGGGCTGGTCCCACACTCATTAGTGGTGGATAAAAATTTGGGAAGGATATCACGGGAATGAGGAGTCCCACCCCCACACTAGGTGCCCCAGAGCAGGGTTCCAGTACCAGGAAGATATATCCCTATAACTCTGGCTACAGAAAACAGCAGGGATTGAGTCAGTGGAAGAAACTTCCAGAGTCTCAAGCAGTTCCTCCTAAAAAACCCACACAGACACTTACACCCACTCCCTCGGAGCTCCAGCACCAGGATAACAGCTTGAAAGGCACCAGTGACATACATGAAGGAACGGAAGTGTCTGGCATCAAGTTGAAAACTGGGGTACAGCTTTCTCCCAGACAGAAAGGTAGGTAGAAGCCATTATTCGTTTTTTCAACCCTCCCTCCACAGAACCATAGAGCCAGCAGGCAGATGCCTTATCTGAGATTTCATCAACCTGGCTAATGCTATTTGCTCCACCCTAGAGATCTCTGGAGGCTTTGCCCCAGCCAATTTATGGGCCCACCCAAGCTGTTATCAGTGGCTTTTCCACATGAATGGCTGGTGTTGGCTCATTCTTCACAACTTTCTAAATTCTCTCAGACAAGCAACAGCCAGCCTCAGTGAGCCCTTAGCCCCTATACTTCTTATTAAGTGGCCCTAGGCCTGGAACTAGCAGCAGTCAACTTAGATTCACAGCTTGGCTTTGCCTGGGAAACTCCAAGCTCAGCACAAGTAACAGCCATTTGCAGATTGCTTTATAACTCTGGCAGGGTGGCTCCAGGCAGAGTACAGGTGGGGGCTGAACTTGGCCTGAACTTGGGAAACCTCAGAGCTTTCACACCCAGTGGACACCTACAGACCAGATTGGAGCACCACCAACTTGCCCCTGCATAGCTGATCCTACAGAGGGTGGAGGCTGAGTGTCAGTGGTCACAACCAGTTCTTGCAGCAGACTGGCCTGGGTAAACCCCTCCCATCCCTCCCACTGACCTGCTAACATCAATCAAGGCCCAACTGCAAGAGGCAGTGTACTCAGCACACATGGAGTGTGTAACTCGAGTACCCAGCTTGGGTGTTAGGGGAAACTATGCCATTGTACCCTACAGGACACCTACTACACTAGGCCACAACATCAAGACAGGGAGTCATAGCAGCTCTATTTAATGCACAGAAACACACACAGGGAGGCTGTCAAAATGAGGAGACAAAGAAACACGGATCAAACAAAAGAGAAGATCAAAACTCCAGAAAAAGAACTAAACAAAATGGAAATAAGCAACCCATTATATGCAGAGTTCAAAACACTTGGTTATAAGGATGCTCAAGGAACTTAGTGAGGATCTCAACAGCATAGGAAACATTTAGTCAGAAACAAAGGATACACTAATTGAAATAAAGAACAATTTACAGGAAAACAACTGTAGAGTAAATGAAGCTGAGAATCAATTCTATGATTTGGAACATAAGGAAGAGAAAAAAGAACAATCAGAACAATAAGAAGAAAAAATAATCCCCCCAAAACAAGGTAAGTGTAAGCAGCCTCTGGGACAACTTCAAGCATTCCAATATTTACATTATAAGGGTGCCAGAAAGAGAAGGGAACAAACAAGAAATTGGAAAGCTATTTGAAAAAATGACGAACGAAAATTTCCTTACTTTGGTGAAGGAAATAGACATGCAAATTGAGGAAGTACAGAGAGTCCCAAACAAGATGGATGTAAAGAGGCCCACTCCAAGACACATCATAATTAAAATGCCAAAGATTAAAGATAAGGAGAGAATCTTAAAAGCAGCAACAGAAAAGTAGTTAGTTACCTACAGAGGAGTTCCCATAGGACTGTCAGCTGATTTCTCAAAAGAAACTTTGCAAATCAGAAAGGAGTGACAAGAAATATTCAAAGTAACGTAAAGTGGGGACCTACATCCAAGATTGCTCTACCCAGCAAAGCTATCATTTGAATCAAAGGGCAGATAAAGAGTTTCCAAGACAAAAACGGAAAGAGTACATCACTACCAAACCATTATTGTATGAAATGCTAAAGGGATTTTTCTAAGTTAAAGACAATCAAAACTATGAACAATAAAATGGCAGTAAATACATAACTATGAACATTTGAATCTAAAAAGCAAATTAAGCAAACAAGAAGAACAGAGACAGAATGATGGGTATGGAGAGTGTTTTGATGGTTGCTAGATAGGCAGGCAGTATGGGGGAATGGGTGAAGAGGTGAGGAGACTAAGAAGTACAAATAGGCAGTGACAGAAATGCCATGGGGGTGTAAAGTACAGTATAATAAATGGAGTAGCCAAAGAACCTACACACATGACCCATGGACATGAAGAAAGTTGTGGGGATTGCCTGAGGGGGGTTGGGTGGAAGGGGGAAAATGGGAAAAAATTGGGACAACTATAATAGCATAATTAATAAAATATAATTTAAGAAAAAAAATAAAATGTATATTAAAAGATGATAATATTTTTATTACCCCACATGAATGCAAAAGGATTTATATGCCTTATAAAAAAATTTTTTTCACATGGGAAACTCGTGTCATTCTGATACTCTAGTCTGAAAAATGTGTATAGCTGAGAGAAGAAAATGGTAAACATTTTTTTAGACCAGGAGTCCTTTACCACTTTTTGCCACAATGCTCATGAAAGATGACTTCAACAAGAATGACCCATTTTCATTGTGTTAGAAATGCATATTTCAGTGTATATCCTCCACCCTCACCCTATACACACAGGACTCAGGGAGTTGGAGGACTCGCCGGCTGTTAGCCCCCCAGCAGGGGCTGGAGGCACTACTCAAGATGCCCGCATTTGCATGACACATGGACCGACATTGGTCAACTGCTTCCTGTGCACCATCGTGACTGCAATGTCATCCTAGGTTCAGTGAAGGAGTTTCTCAAGCCTTCGAATTCCTTCTCTCCTGGGGAAACCCATGTGCTGGGCCTGAACATGCTACCTGGGCATCACTTAGTTTCTACTGAGGTGCAAAGAGAGAGCCTGGCGGGGTCTCCCTATGTCTAACCACGATTGTGCATGCCTTTCAGACTTTATCCAACCTGTAATTGAAGTGGAAAAAGAAAAAGAAATGCATATTTAAGTGCATTGCTAAAATGCTTTGTCTTTCTCTGCCTTTTTCTAAAGAAAGACTTTTAAAATATATGAGTGAGAATGACAATATTAACCTCCAATTTTCTTGAGTTTACATTAAAAGGAATGTATCCACATATTCCAGTTACTTGTCACCAGTACTGAATTACCAATGATAGGTCTAGAATCTAGCCTGTCCGTGGTTGAGAACAGATGACACAAACCTATGTCCCAACCACAAATCCAGCTGCAGAAAGAAAATTCTTGCCACTTAACTGTTTCTCCCCTTAACCCCATCCTTAGTAACTTGGTTGTTTCTTTCCTTATTCCCTAAATAGTTGTCTATTTGAAAAAAATGTTTGAAAGTTTTCCAGTGTATAACATAATTCAAGTTAGGAAACACTGCCTTACACACTGTTTTTCAAATATGAATTTTTTAACTGTTTTTGATAGAAAATGGGTGGCAGCCAACACGCGATGGAGCTCACTAAGGAGAATAAAGTAGATGCACTAAGTGCTCTTGATTGAAAAAATTCTGCGTTTCAGGTTCTTGATGGTCTGGTGCCAAAAAAGGACTGGCTCTCAATAAAGGGGTGTAAATATTCAGTCATTCTACCAGTGTGTTGGGTGACCAGTTGTGCCAAACATTGAACTCCACACCGGTGGAAATATGGTGAGCCAGACAAACAGCAAACTCTGAGGCGAAACCCCAGTGGGAGAAGACAGCAATGAGTAAAGGTGTGAGTTAAAAAGCTATGTTAAGAAGTCATGTCACAGGTATCTCTGGAAGTATTTGAGAGAAGTTACTTAAATGTTCTACTTTGTTCACTCTGATATCTGAATTTTAGGGCCATGAGTTACTAGTGTAGCAAAAATTGTGTATTTTCAAATTGTTGCTATTGTTTTCTTCTTGTTTTTGCTTTTTTTCTGACAGTGTTATTCCAATATTGTGTGATTATTATTTTATTTCTAATTTTAGGTAGTTTGTATTTGAAAGATCTTTTCTGAGAGGATAGTTTTTTGTACTCCCCAAAAGAAAGACTGTGTGTGTGCATGCCTGCCTGCACACATGTTTACATGTGTGTGGGCATGCCTCATGTGTGTGTTCCTGCATGTCAGTAGCAGAAAAGACACAATTGCCATAATACTTATAGGCTACAGTTTTAGTAGAATTTACACTACTGACGCTTACACTTAATGAGTAATGATGAGGCAGGTTCTATTTTTTAACATGACAGTTCACTAGTTTTTAAGGATGTTGTCCTTCAGTTGGATGCTGAGGGTAGACCACTGGTGTTGTCTAGCTCAGTATTTCACATTCAGAACCAGGTGTCTAAACTAAGAGAAACTGGATGGGAACCCAGCTGACAGGCAGAGCCCACCATGTTACCACGTGCCCTACCCTGAGCCCGTCCTGTCCCTTGGAATCAGCTGATGAATTGGGGATCTTTTAAGCACCAAACCCCACTTTTTTCCGCCAGGCAGTCAGGGGCACAACCTTCAAGTGTGCCTCTAAGGTGCCATGAAAGAAGCTGTTTCTGTAGGTACCCACGGAACGCAAACCATTTCTAAGGAACACCACATACAGTCTAATAAACAACAGCCGTCACTTCATTTGTACTTCATAACTCCAGGCTCTTATTCTCCAGAACGAGATATCACCTTTCCTGGAGTGGAGCAGTGTAAATAGAGTGACTGTGACAGCTGACAGGTGAGGTGGGTCCTTTTGCAAAGCAAGCAAGCTTTCTGATCTCGGGCCAGTGGGTCTCACCTGTCAGGAATTGCTGACAATGCAGGACTCACTGCCAAGAGCAGGAGCCCTGTGCCTTTGACATGGCAGAGGGGAGTCAAGTATAATAGCTGACAGGTGAAATGGGCCACCTAGGGAACATTCTCCTGCATTTTCCAGGGTCAGAGTTTAAGTAAAAGTTCTGTGGCTCTGCCCAACCATCCCAGTGGCCGTTTTATGTAGTCCTCACAAAAACGTGGAGTCTGAAAGTCTCAGGTAATCATCAGGACTTGGTGCCTATGATGTAGCAGATATTTACAAATACTTTCTCTATCCTCAGAATGTCTCTCCATGGTTGCTGTTTTGCAGATGAGGTGCTGATGAGCATCTCCGGGCTATAACAGCTAGGAATGGGAAGAACTTGCATCAGATGCAGATCTGCCCAGCTCCACGCTGGGCTGTTTCCAACATTCTGTTGCTGGCTTCCCAGCCATTTCCTGTTTCTACAACTCAGTCAATTATTTCTATTTCACTTTTGTAGTGAGAGGGAGGGACTAATAACAACAGGAAGAAACTATAAAGCAAAAAATAGTCAATGACAAAGATTAGTATGTGCTTATTTCTGCTGTGTACAATAATTGGTTTATTACATATTTAAATAGTACATTTTTTTTCTAAACTTGATTTATCCCAAGTAACTGGCAGAACTTTTTCAAGTAGCAGACCTAAACATGAATAGGAATACATTTAGGAATCTCCTTAGAAGTGTGATATGTAATTCGTATGTAATATGAATATAATTAGAAAAAAGGAAAAATGAAAGATGTCACTTTTTAAAAAATGCAGTAC
>VMDR010011989.1:0-27404 GCA_007922815.1 Macrotus californicus
TATCCATCATCTGTCAGAGGCACTTGGGTTGTTCTATGTCTTGGCTATTGTAACTAGTGTGCCATTAACATGAGGGTGCACATATTTCTGAGACATGGTGTTTATTTCCCTCAAATATAAGGAAATCTATACTTTTCCATAAATCTTAAAACCAGAAAAGAATTTAGCATAAAAATGGACCTAGCAGTATTTTTTTTAAAAAGCCTAAGATGTGGATCATTAAGTAACCTCTGGTATGGTGAAGTATTTGATGACATAGTTTGAAATCATTTTAATCAATGTTTATGAATAACTTTGTAACAACTTGGGGAAATCTTTTTGTTTTAATATTTGCTGAAAAAGCAATACATAAATTTTATATTACAATCACAACTATGTTTTTACAAAAATCTCTACATAGGGTGGATAAATGAAGGAGTACGTGATAAAGCAATTATGATAATATAGTAATGGTAGAAACTAGGTGATAGGTGTAGAAGTACTCACAAAAAGTCTTTCATTTGTACTGTATGTTTGAAAATTTCCATAATAAAATATAATATTAGGGAGAGGAACCTCTACACAGACAATGGAAGAAAACTTAAAATGTAGTAGATACATTCAAATTAAAGAGAAAGTTTGTTGTTGTTTTAAGTTAGGACCTGTTTGATGTAGTAAAATGAGTGGCTTGTAAAATTACCCTGTATGCTCATGATTACTAACTGCATTTTGGAAAATATTTCTTAAGCCATCGAGAAACACGGTAGTCCTGACCAGCATGGCTCAGTTGGTTGGGCATCATTCCTCAAAGCAATAGGTTGCCAGTTCAATTCCCGGTCGGGGCCCATGCCTGGGTTGTGGGTTCAGTCCCCAGTTCGGGCACATGTGAGAGGCAAATGATCAATGTTTCTCTCTCACATTGATGTTTCTCTCCCTCTCTTTCTCCCTCCCTTCCCCTCTCTCTAAAAATAAATCAATAAAATATTTTTTAAAAACTACTGTAATATATATAAAAAATGTTTCAGCTCTTTCAACAAAGTATTATAGTCAAGAAAGGAGGAAAGCTGCCCTCAGTGAGATGAGAAGCCAAGTGCTCAGGAAACAGCATTCGGTTGATCTTCCCCGTAAACATAGAGGCTCTATCTGTGTCCTTCCTCTCCTTAGGTCGTCTTGCCTTGGAGGTCTTAGCCACAACTCAGCTTAACCATGACCTTGCTGCTGAGAAGTCCCAAACCTTTGCTTCCATCCCTGACTTTTTTCATGAGTTCCAAATGCCCATTTCTAAATAAACAGTAGACAAGTCTCCCTAGGTGTTCTGTTAGCACATCAACCAGCATGTCCAAAAATTAAAAAGTAGTCATCCCTCCTCTTTCTCCTGTTTTCACCACCACTGTCAGTGGGCATTCTCACTGTTACCTGTCTCTCCTTGTCTGTGTACTGACTGAATAGTGCCTCCCCTGATTCTACCTTTGCCATCTCTGTAGTCTGCTCCTTTTCTTTTCATTCCCATCACTACCATGCCTTTCCCTTAATTTTCAGGACTAGTCAGCAAATCACCCTACAGGCACAATGGATTTCTCTTCCTAAAGCATGTCCTGGATCCTATTAAGTAATGAGATGAAAGGCCCAGGAAGCTCCTTTCCACCTGAGATGCTCTGTGTCATCCCCACACAGAAAGATATTCCTTGGGTCACCAATGCTTATCTTCACAACTCTAAACCCTAGTCTGGCATTCTGATCCGAAGCGCCGCTGGCTCCCAAATGGCTGTACTCCTGTGCACTAATGCTGTGCCCTCATAAATCTGACCACTCAAAGTGCCATCCTTCTTGCTTCCTGCCTTTGCCCAGCATAACCTCTTCCTCATCACTAGCTCCACCATCAAAATATTTTCTCTCCTTAAGGCTCCTTTCCCCAGAAGACCCTGTGTCCACAATGGGAAGTGATATCTTCATTCCCTAACCATTCTGCCAGTGCTCACTGTACTTAGATGTATTTTGTCTGGGATATTGGCAAAATGCAGATGCTGCTCAGTAGTTCTGCAGCAAAGAGGGGAACCCCACCTCCAACATCTCCCAGTCCCAGGAGCGCAGTTTGAGTAACACAGAACAACAGTACAGACTGAACTTTGTATTGTCTGTATTGCCATTATTCCCACCTTCATATTTTCTGTCCCATTAGAAAAGAAGCTCTCATTGGATACTGAATCACAGCGGGGTAAATGCTGGTAGACGGGTAGGCACAGGAAGAGACTTTGTAATTACACTACAATAATTTCGGGACTGGCACAGTTAGCATGTATTGGGGAAAGTGAGGCCCAGAACTTTGGTCTCATCTGGTGTCACAGCTAGGGTGTGTAAAAAAGAAATCAAAACTTAAAGATAAACGTTGTAAAAGTAGGACTCAAGTTCGGAATTTTACTTAGTCTACCATTTCAAATATTTCCCATAGGCCCTACTGATAGCATTTATTGAGACAGCTACCTAAAGACTAGTGACATGAGGGTGAGACACCGTCTAGCTGAAATAAGATGCATATAGATAAGAGATATAACAAAATCTGCAGCCATTCAGAAGCAGAAACTAATGTGCAGATGATTGATGCTCTCGAATACTGCAGAAAACAATGACAGGGATCAGATGTTCACTGATGGACACAGTCAGCCGTCTCTCTCTCTCTGTTCTCTCTTCTCTCTCTCTCTCTCCATCCCCCCACCTCTCTCTCACACACACACACAGCTGTAAGGAAGAACTTGGTACATGGTTTTCTCGTACCTCAGGAAGCTCAGCAGCATTGTCTGGTGTACGGTGCCCAGAAACACCATGTTCAGACCTGGCCTGCTCTCATTTGCAACACCTGGTTTGGGTTCCTTAGTCACAAAGTGAGAGAAATGATGGTTTAAGGTCCCCATACTATAACCTCATGGTCCAAACTTTATAACCTCACTCATACACTCATGCTGGCACACACAGAAGAAAAGTGGGAAAATAACTCCTACACACAGTACAGTCCCAGAGTTGGTGAGACCTCCAGTTACAGTCTCCACATTCTGAACGCCACCACCATTATTACTAATAATAGTTAGTAATGATCATTGCCACATATGATAATAACTATGCCTAGTAATTCTGACGTGAGAGGAACTTTATATGTATTGTTTAACTGAATGCTTTGGCAACCCTGTGAGGTTTTTATTGTACCCCTTTTACAGAGGTGGAAATTAAGACTCAAAGTTTAATAATTTGCTCAAAGGCTAAAGCTTCAAACTAATGAAATTAAGATGCAGTCTCCCTGTGAACTCACCATTTTTGTGTCTCTCCTCAGACATTTGGTCAATAAACATTCAGCAAGTATTTACTACGGGAGGACTATAGTAGGAACTAGGATTAAAAACTGAGTAAGATATGGTATCTGCCTTCAAGAAACTCTTGGTTTTAGAGAAGCAACAAAAATATCAATTAGGCAGCTTCATAATTGCGTTGGAAATATTGTAGGTAATAAATACAGTGCTCCACAAATCCCACAAATCTAATAAAAACCAGAAATTTGCTACAAAAATTTTAATAGAAATTGAGAATGCAGCACACACTTAACACGTTATGAATTTTTGCTAGTACATAAAGTATAAACATAGATTTGAAACATCCTTACAGGAGAAATAAACTGGTATGATTGTATCCTTTTTGATAAAAGATTATATCTCTGGTTTAGAGAAAAGTGAAAGAACTAGGAAAATGTATCACATTAACATAAAGACAGCTACTAAAACGCTTTTTATCTGTTAACTATAATAGATCTGCAATATACTGCAATAATATTTAACATCTGGCAAAAATACTCCACTAGGAGAATTGTTATACCACATATAACAGTGAAGTGCTGACCTCTCATGGCTATTTCAGGAATATCTTTATATCATTAACACTACCGAACAATTTTTACATTATTAATGACCCTTATTTTGGTGACATTGATCAATCTATATTTTACACTAAGTTCTTAAATACTTAAATAGAACTTTAGACATACAATATTACTGCAGGTGAAAAATTTTGGTATCAAAGTGTCAGAATCAAGTCACATCTCAAACTGGTAGCTGGCTTTGAGCAAGTTACCAGAATTCTCTGCATCTGCTTTAATAAAATGGCACATAGCAGAACTTAGATACAGACTAACATCACCATTGTTCATGTAACCGTTAAATCTGTAACTGTATCTCTTCCTGTGGAAGGTCTTCAGCACTTATTTTCTCTAAGACTTTTCATAAATATCAACTCATTTCAAACAATTCACACGAGTCACACATCAACATAAAGCCAATGTAGTGTCTTTTAGTAAAATCGATTTCCAAAATTGTATTGGCTTTATCTGTGAAAGATAACTTTCTATAATGTTTATTGTTTTCAATTCACTGCAAAAAGAAAAACCATCCTAGGAAGAAATGTAATTATTTCTATTAAAATACCATTAACATATATTTTTTAAAAAGCTGAAAAGACTTTATAGGGAAAAATGACTTAGAAACAGCATTTGGATTTCCTCTCTACACACTTCTGGATCTCTTCATAAGTTAGAAATCCAAAAATTCCGAAGTTGTTGGAATAATCACCAAACTCCTAAATTGGTATTATCAGAAAATATTACAGTTCTATATATAATTTGTACTATGTCTTAATATTCACTAAGAAACTCATAAAACACAATTTTCTACTAAGTTAAGTCAACCCTATATAGGCTCTTAACTCAAACTTTTCTAGAACCTATTTTTTTCCAATGGGCAGCATTCCAAGGCACCCCCCTTTGGCAATGGATCATTGGAAAAGTCACAGCTCACAGCTTAACTTCACAACCAGACAGAGCACTCATGTCTTCAGGGCTACTGGCTCCATAAACTCATTTGAATTACTTTCCATTTTCAAATGGTAAATACATCCCAATGCTTTTTTTGAGGTTAGTGTTTTGGTTTTAGTTATTTTATTTAGTTAATATAAACTTATATTAACAACTACAGAATAGCATGATGTCAATGTAATTTTCATTAAGAATTAACATTTTTGAAAACTAAGAAACACAAGAAATACAAATAATTCATCTATTGAAGCAGTGTCATGTTTGTGATTTGCATTTCATGCTGACCGGATCTGAATAAGTTCCTAATTTAACAATGGTCGCATTCTTCAATTAATTACTTCCTCTAAACTCTACCTCCCACGGTGACTGATCACATTGCTAATCATGTATAATGATAATGATTTTTCATGTCATTGGAGGAATTTGCTACAGATGATTAATTGTAAAGGGATTAGTAGTTAATTTACAAGGAATTTGTGAGGAAGACTTAATTCCCTGAATTTGTCAGAGTGAAAGAGAATTGATTTTTTAAGAACTATTTCTTAATTCATTTATAATTACCTGTATAATTTACCAACACTCTTCCCTGTATACTTGTGCATTTTTAATAACAAAAGAACAAAACTAATTTACTTAACTATTCTCAATTTACAGTTAAATAAATGTAAGGCCTATACCTAAAATTAAGTTTTAAAGTTGAGGACTGTTTTAAGTTTTCACCTTTGAAAAACAGTGGTTCTCCAAACTCTATTGAACTACAAACAGATATCAAACTACACCACAAGGCCGCAGTAATCAAAACAGCATAGTGCTGGCATAAAAATAGACAGATCAGTGGGAAGAAATAGAGAGCCCAGAACTAAACCCACACATTTATGGTCAATTAACATTCGACAAAGCAGGCAAGAATATACAATGGGATAAGGACAGTCTCTTCAATAAATGGTGTTGGGAAAATCAGACAGACACATGCAAAAGTGAAACTAGACCACTTCCTTACACCATGCACAAGAATAAACTCAAAATGGATTAAAGGCTTAAATGTTAGACCTGAAACCATAAAAATTCTAGAAGGAAGCACAGGCAGTAAAATCTCAGACATTTCTCATAGCAACATTTTTCCTGATATATCACCTTGGTCAAGAGAAACAAAAGAAAAAATAAATAAACAGGACTACATCAAACTAAAAAGTTTTTGCACAGCAAAGAAAAGCATCAACAACATAAAAAGACAATTCACTGAATGGCAAAACATACTTGCCAGTGATACATCTAATAAAGGGTTAACATCCAAAATTTATAAAAAGCTTACACAACTGAACACACAAAAAAACAAATAATCCTATTCAAAAATAGGCAAAAGATCTGAATAGACACTTCTCCATAGAGAACAAACAGATGACCAGTAGACATATTAAAAGATGCTCAACATCACTAATAGAGAAATGCAAATTAAAACCACAACAAAATATCACCTCACACCTGTCAGAATAGCTATCATCAATAAATCAACAAATAACAAGTACTGGAGAGAATGGGGAAAAAAGAGATCCTTCATGCACTGCTGGTGGGAATACAGATTGGTGCAGCCTCTGTGGAAAACAGTATGGAGTTACCTCAAAAAATTAAAAATGGAACTGCTCTATTATCCAGCAGTTCCACTTCTGGGAACATATGCAAAGAAACCCAAAACACTAATTCAAAAGAATATATGCACCCCTATGTACACTGCAGCACTAGTTACAAGAGCCAAGATTTAGAAGCAGCCCAAGTGCCCATCAGTAGATGAGTGGATAAAAAAGCTGTGATATATTTACACAGTGGAACACTACTCAGCCATAAAAAAGAAATCTTACCTTTTGTGACAGTACAGATGGACCTGGAGAGTATTGACAGCTAAGTGAAATAACCCGGTCAGAGAAAGACAAACACCATATGATTTCACTTATATGTGGAATCTAATGAACAAAATTAACAAATAAAATGGAAACAGACTCATAGATTTAAAAAAAAAACACTGACAGCCGTCAGAGGGGAAGGGGGTTTAGGAGACTAGGTGAAAAACGTGAAGAGATTAAGCAGAAAGAAAAATTCACAGAAACAGACAACAGTGTGGTGACTACGAGAGGGACAGCGGGTTTGGGGAGGTAGAAGAGGGTAAAGAGGGGTAGAAGGTGGTGGGAAGAGAGGGCTTTGGATGGTGAATACAGAACACAATATATAGATGATATATTATAGGACTGTACACATATGCCTATATAATTTTATTAATGTCACTCTAATACATTCAATAAAACATGTTTTAAAAGAAAGGTATGGTTCTCCTAAATTTTAACTTATCAGCAATTGATATGCTACTTCCTGAATTTATAATATTCATACAGTTATTTATTCAACTGTATTCAATAGAAATAATATCATATTATTTTTCCAACAAACACTACCTAATCCAAGTTTAACAGCACTGACAATTCTAAAACTCCTTTATCCTCTCTTGCATATGCATTTACGTAGCTGTCGCAGGCCCACATCATTTATGTAAATGTCTATATTTTTCCAAATGCAAAAGGTTTGAGGAGAAAAACTTTAAGATCCTGGCTTTTTATAAAATCATGTCAGCTTTACCTTCTTATCTGTGTGGAGCAAGAATCCGTTATATGCAAATTTTACATTTCTCTTCAAGGATCTAGAACCAAGTACTATTTTCTTTTCAGTGACAGGTATCACCTGTACATCCAACATAGAAATTTTATTTTAAAAGTTCAGACAAGCAAGAAAAAAATAAGAATAGATTCTCTTAGGAAAAAATGAAAATGAGCGGAAGTAGAAAGGAAGAATGAGCTTCAAATACTCTACCTGAGGTTAATTAAAATACTTTAGTGGGAGGCGGGTAGGGCAGAGGAGAGTAATAGGGAGAAAATTGGGACAACTGTAACTGAACAACAATAAAAAAAATTATTTTAAATACTTTACCTGGTAGCAAGTAAACAAAATTGTCCAAGTCTTTGACTTTAAGAAATTTGTTAAGCACACACACAAGGAGGCACACAGGCACACACCCCACCACTAAGTGCACACTTACTCTCTCCTTACTCAGGGACTATTTCTCCTTCTTCCTTTATAGAAGGGGTCAGCAGTTTGCACAGTCTCAGCCCTCGTATTGCAGAAATCATGCTCAACTCCAAAGGGTTGACCTAGACCTAACCATCCCTCCCAACCTCAGTGATTGGTTCAAGTGAGCCAATCAGCTCAATCAGAGATGATCCTGAGCATTTTGTTTGAATGACTTGGCAAAGTCCCTGCCTCTTTCCCCTTGTGTTAGACACCAAGATGTAGAGGGCAGAGCCATCACAGCCATGCTGACTCCACAAAGGAGGACCTGAAGCTGTCAATACCTTGGAATAAAACCAGAACGTAGAGAAGAGAAATCACATACTAATGACAGCATGAGAACTTCAGATCTAGTCACTCTGGAAGCCAGGATCTACCTCTGGACTTTTCATGTGTGAAAACCAATACATTTCCCCGTTTTTTCCCCTTAAGTCATTTGGAGTTCAGTTTGTTGTTTTTGTTGTTTTGTTATTTATAAACAAAACATAGTCTTAAGTTGATAATATTCTGCCATCCTAATGTAGACATAAGAAATATACAGAAATTCACGGCTCAGCTGTCCTTGTCAGACATACACCAGGTGTGTCTGTTTTCCTCATAATTCTGGTTCTTTTATCACAGGGTTTCATTAACCTTATGAATGTGCACAACTTTAATGTACTGTATTTTGCCATGTATAATGCACTCCCATATATGATGTGTATCCACACTTTTGGCCCAAATTTTCAGTAAAAAAATCTTTTGTTTTAATTTTTTTATTCCATTTTTAATTTATTTATATTGAGATACTTGTTTTATGTATTGTAAATGAATTTTAGCATTTATTTTTTAACATATTATGGTATAAGAAATTTTATGTAATAATTCTAAAACACAAGAATAGACACACAGTATTGTAGGTACCCATGTATAATGTGCATCCTTATTTTTCCCTCAAAAATTTGGGCAAAAAAGTGTACATTATAGATGGCAAAATATGGTAATATAATATAAATACACAATTTAGTCTATGTACAGCTAATATATCAAATATCTTTTATATGCATCATTTATAAAATTCTTTTCACATATATTTTTAAATCCATAAAACAAGCCTATGAAGAAAACATTATAAGAGTTAATAGGCGAAATACTGAAGTTTAGAAAAGTTGACTTGACTCTAAGCTTTCACAGCTAGTAAGTGGTAAAGGCCAGGTCATCTTTTCATTACTCTTCATTATCTTTATTTTTTCACTATGCTTTGCATCACTCTACAAATACTCTTTCTCTTGAGAAGCATCATTGACTATAAATGCAAGAAAGACATAAATAAGCATTAAGTCCCATCAAATTAAAAAATATATATAGAAGACTTTTTAAAATAGTATAATCTTACCTAAATCAGTATCTCGAATTCCCATGTACAATTCAAGGAGATCATCAACCTTTTCAACTGCCTTGGCTTTGGTTTCAGAGGGCTTTATCAAAGAAAAGAGAAATGAGATATTACACTGCTATATGAAATTTCTTGAATGTCAAGGCATACATAGGGGAAAATATGGGATGGAGCTAGTTCATGGTTGTTTACTTCAGCTAATTTGAATGAAAATATATCTAGAATGCGCTCTGCAACTCAGTACAAATCTACACAGTAAGTACTTATTTTTAGCATCAGCACTAAGGGCTATGGATTCAAAGAAAAGCCACAAACAGTCTCCAAGTAGATGGTGGTCTAGAAGGGGGTACAGATGCGAAAATAAATGGCTAAATGACAATAATGAGCACAACTTTTTACAGATATCTAAGGTACAGAGGCATCGTGGGGGAAGTAAATTTAAATCTCTAGGCGTCATGGAAGACTTCAGACAGAAGTTGACAAGAATTGTGTTTTCAAAGATGAACTAGTATCAATGAGCAGGAGAAGGCACAGAAGGCAGTAAATACACAAGGTCTACATGAGGTCAACGAGGCTGATCAAAGACTGCCACGTGGGCTGGGGCCTGAGAAAAGCCCATCGTGATGAGAAACATAGTAGCAGACATGACTAGACCTTTAGGGGACCAGGGTGCCGGGAACAGGGCTCTGGTCTTCCTCCTGCCGGCTAGAGCCTCCAAACCTTTCAATGGCTCACCCCAGAGAAAGGCATTTCTGAACACATACCCTTATTGATTATTTTGTATTTAATTTTATTACGTGCAGATTTTATATACACATGTATTACCATTTTAGTCTATTGTGCACACTATAAAAATACACAAAAATTGAATTTTTTAAGGATAAGATCATGATGAAATATTCTTAAAGTAATTTTTGTCCTATGTATTAATAGTACCAAAACATTTTTGTTCTTTCTAAAACTGTTGTTGAAAGTTTCAGTGAATTGCAATGTATACTGAAATCATTATATTGGAAACCTCAAACTGATATAATGTTACAACTCAATATTTTAAAAATTTTTTCAGTGAAAAACATGCCTGGATACACAGGGTGTGGTAAAAGCAGGCTCACAGTTCTTCATATTCACAAAACAATGATTAATAAACAATAACACAAGAATAAGCTGTGCTTTGCATACTCACAACGGTAAACCTACTTTTGCCCTATCCTGTACTATATTATTCTTTTAAAATCTAAGTTTTATATTTGATAAAGTCTTGTCCTGTGTTCAATTTATTTCAATATTTGATTTTAAATGACTTCATAGCTGAAAAAGAAATGCCCAGAGATGTTAAAAATCTCTAAGTGCAAATGTTGAATCCACAAGTACATTGTAAGAGATTCATAATACTTAGAATACTGTTGTAAATGTATGTCGCTTTGTATTCTCAAAACTTACTTAAAATATTTGCATTTTTGTGCAAATAAAATTTTACTTTTAGCTCCTTGAGGACACTGTGACAACGTTCTCATGTTTTAGTTTACCTTAACTAAGCCTGTAAAACAATGAGACACAATACATCACTCTTGCCCTCTTTGCAGCGTCTGGAACGGCCTCTGTAAAGCAAGAGGCTCTGGGAAGTCACTCAGGCTCCTTCCTTCACACCCATCCAGACACTTCGTGAGTACCAAGTGTCAGCACTTCCCGCACAAAGTCGCCACCCCTCTGTTGGTAATTCTAAAGGGCTCCTGATCTCATCACCCCTCTTCCATTCACATTCTGATGGCCTGGGTTCAGCGCTCATCTTTTCTCTTCTTAAATGGTAGTATACTTGACAAAACATCTCATCTTTTTTTTAAATTGTAATATACTTGACAAAACATTACATTGGTTTCAGGTGTACAAACATAATGATGTGGTATATGTAGGTATCACAAAATCATCACCACGATACGTCTAGTTCACATCCATCACCACACATCATTACCCATTTTTTTCCCTGTGAGAACTTTGAAGATTTATTCTCTTAGTACCTTTCAAATACACAACACAGTACCATGAACCACAGTCATCATGCTGTGCACAACATCTCCAGGACGTATTTGTACACGGAAGTTTGTGCCGCCTTTCCCCATTCTGCCCATCCCCCACCCTGCCTCTGGCAACCACCAACCTGTTCCCTGCAACTATGAGTTTGGCTTTGTTTCCTTTTGTCTGTTTGTCTTCTTAGATTCCGCATATAAGTGAGATCATATGGCATTTGTCTTTTCTCTTATGTCACTTAGCATAATGCCCTCAAGTTTCATCCATGCTGTCACAAATGGCAGAATTTCCTTCTCTCTCATGGTTGAAGAACATCCTCCATCTTTTCTTATTTGCGCAGTTTCCCAGTTCGTCTCCCTGAGTACAAGCTTCACTCTCTCAATTCCACCCTGCTCAACAGCCCATCCCCCAGAATGAAGACAATTTTCTAAAATGCAAATGGTGCTGCTCCCTCAAAGTTCTTCAATAGCTCCTCCGTTACCTACAGTCCCTTCACCCCTGACCCAGGCCTACACCTCCAGCCTCACCACCCCCACCAGATACCTCCAGCACCCACACTCCATCCCATGGGCGCCTCTAGGGCCCCCAAGGCCATCACTGTTTCATGCCTATGACACTCTTCTCACTGTCGTTAACCAGCTTGACCATTTCTTCTGGAGGAAACTCTCCCTAACCTCCCCTCTTTCCCTGACAGCAGCTGGTCAGCCCCTGCTTTGTGACATTAACCCTTCCCCCTGGTTTGTAACAGCTTCCTTTCATGCCTCTCTCCTTAAAGAAGGTCTTTGTTCTGGTCTCTGTATCACCGGCCCCTGGACCACATACTGAAAAAATTATGACATGTGTGGGGGGAGTGTGATTCACAAAGTTATCAGAATTAATATCAGAAGCTGTGCTGGGTAATAAGGGGATGATCTGTTTAAATCTGTAAATCCTGTAGTGTTTGAAATAGATTGTAAGTCATTTGTATCAAATTTAATATTATTACCACACTAGCTCTTTCCTTTCGTTATGAGCTATTTTAATTGCCCTATTTAATGAAACGGGCTATGCAAATAGGAATGGAGTTTGAGATGTTTATCTTCGAATGAATCTTTCCTACCTCCCCAGAGAGATCTTCAGCTACGCTTTTCATTCCAGCAGCTTACACACAGCAGGTGCTCAAAAAATATTTATGAACCACGTTAACTATTAGAAGTGACACTTCTGAAGTGACATGGAGTTTTCCCTGCCACCCCTGCTACCTTCGCAGGCCGTTTTAGGGTCTGTCCTCTGACAGCCCATTCCCTAGCTCCTTACTGCCGGCTCCCTCCCAGTTTTTTCCTTTCCCTTATGCATTCCTTTCTTCCACTGAGGTTTACTCATTTGTTCAATAAACATTTACTGGCCTTCGGCAATGTGCCTGGCAGTGTGCTGGGCAGTGGAAAGGTAAAGACTTGCCCTTTATTTCCAAATTGATTCCTTTCTGCACCCAGGACCAAGGCATCCAGCTCAAAATCTTCCTCTAGATTCCCCAGACTGACAATATCCTGGGTGACTCAAAAATTCAAAATCCTGGCTGGTATGGCTCAGTGGATTGAGTGCCAGCCTGGGAACCAAATGGTTGTTGGTTCGATTCCCAGTCAGGGCATAGGCCTCAGTTGTGAGACAGTTTCCCAGTAGGGGGTGCATAAGAGGCAACCACACATTGATGTTTTTCTCCGTCTTTCTCCCTCCTTTCCCCTCTGTCTAAAAATAAATAAATCTTTTTTTAAAAAAAGGACCACCTTGGCCTCATGTTTCCTTGAGTGTCTGCTCCATCAAGCCCCCCATGGCTGACTCTGACCCTGGTCGCCCCACAAGCTCTGGGAACTCGCTCTACAGAGCCTCCGAATGGTTCAGCTGTCTCACACCTTTGCTCTTCAAACACTCAGGGATCCTAGGACAATACGCACACACAGAGGGACTAGACGGGCCCAGGATGCTCCTGCCTTCTGAATTTCCCTAGCCTCAGCCGCCTGCCTCACCCCCCTGTGCCCACAGCCTGACCTCCCCACTGCTGTCTTCTTCGCTGCTGTGAGCAGGCCTGACCTCCCGCTTGCCACTCCGAATCCCGCCCCTAACCTGCTGCCCTCCTTTTCCACCCTTCTTCCTTGTATTTTTGTCTCTGCTGAGGTTTTTCACTCAAACACTGACCCAGCCAATAAGTGAAACCCTCACTCTTCTCAAGCTTAAATGAATTATGTGTTAATTATTTAATTCAGCAGAGATCTGAGCCCCTTTGATGTGTCAGGTACTGTTCTAGGTATTGGGGATACTGCGGTGAACTAGACGTAGGGGAAGGTGGGGCTGAAGGGGGAGGGATCAAAAGGAGAAAACACTCATGAACACAGACAATAGTGTGGTGACTGGTGGGGGGTGGTGCGTAGAGGTGGAAGAAGGTATGGGCGGACAAATGGTGATGAAAAAATAAAGTAAAAATGTATATTAAAAAAAAGACATGAACAAAGGAGATAGACAATAGACAAAAAGGAAACAAGGATCTAATGAACCGTATTGTGTGTAGTACTTTAAAGAAAATTAAGGGTAGGGAAGATTGGGCAGCGGGAGGGGCAGCAGGAATAGCATTCACACAAGATACTTAGAGATATCGTTTCAGAGAAGGTGATATGTGGGCAGAAACCTGAAGAAGGCAAGGGAGGGAGCCACGCCCATAAACGCACGAAGCATTCAGGTAGAGGGTACAGGTACATCTGTAGTGTTGGGGGACAGCAGGAAGACCCGTGTGGCGGACACAGAGGAAGCCAGGAACAGAGTGGCGGGAAATGAGATCAGAGAAGAAATGCAGGGTCAGATCAGGTCAGTCATTTGAGGACTTCTGCTTTCATTCAGAGTGACATGGGAAGCTACTGGAGGGTTTTGAACAGGAAAGTAACATCACCTCGTTGGTGTTTCTGAATGACAATTCTGGCTGCCGTGCTGAGCACAGAGGGAAAGAGAGCCAGGGTGGGCACCGGAAGACTGACTAGGGAACTGCAATGCTCAAGATAAGACATGGTGCCTTGGGCCAGAGTGGTGGGAGCAGAAGTGGTGACTTGCTGTTGGATGCTGGCCTGCTGTGGAGGTAGACCCACCAGGACTTGCTGACGGAAGGGACGTGGAACATGCCAGGGAACAACCAAAGATAGCTACCGAATGTGTTTCACCTGAGGAAACTGGAATTCATGAATAGTACCTTTCATTATCAAAATCTTAAGTAGTTTACTCCTACAGGTAGCTCTGAGACTTTTTCTTGGTTCTTAGATCTTTGAACATTTGAGCCAGTCCAGATGTCTACAGACTCCGGAAAAAGTTGTCTGCAGGTAGCTGAGGATTGCTGTAGATCAGTCTCTTCTCATGCACTTAGTTTCTATAGTTCCCTCTTAAATTCTTCAGTAATTGTCATGCTGATTAAGTGGGCAATGAATTACAAGTCGTGCTTTAGTTAGAAGGTATGGCATCTTATTTAACCTCATGGCTTTACCTTCCTTCCCAGCTCCAATAACCATAAACACCCATACATGCCCAAACGGAGCAGAGACCAACCAAACACAGCATACCATTTCTTCCACGGTGGCAGGACCTTTTGGTCTCAGGCGAAGTGTCTCCCTTCCAGTACCAATTCTTCCTGCTGAAGAATTTCCAGCTTTTGACCTTGGCTCTATTTCTATAAAGATACAAAGATGGGGAAAGGTATATAGATTCAGAAATAATTTCAACAGACTGCTGTAAAAGTTACTGCAGTTTCCATCATGAAACTATGTGCAATTATTACAGAGATTTTATAAAAAGTATTGCTCATTATAGAATTTCCCAAAACAAATTCGCCTGTCATTCATTAGTCTCGTGGGAGCCTATGAGAGGACCAGCCACAAAAGGAAAAGGGAAGTATTTGAAGTGTATAGATGGGAAAGACCGGAAGTTATAAGGAATGAAAAATAAAATACTTGGCTTTATTGTAAGAGTGAGGAGGTGTACATGGTGGGAAAGCAGAGGTAAGAGTTCAGCTGCACTTCTTCAAAATCATGAAGAAGGGAAAGAGCCATATCTGAATTAAAAATCTTTAAAAAAGAGGGAGAGAGAAACTGTTATTTGAATACCTACCTTCTGTTTGATGCTTTATATACAAAATCCTGTGTAATACTCATACCAATCTGTGAGGCAAGTTATAGCCCTCATTTCACAGAAAAGGAAACTAAAAACTCACCAAGGAGAAGAGCTGGGATTCAAATCAAGTCTCGAGACCCCAAAGTCTGTCTGCTTTCCTCAACAACACTCCAACACCCGCCTCTTGGAAGCACAGGGATAAATTCATAGATGACATAATGAGAGGAGCAGGATTCTAAAGAAAAAGAGGCTGGAAACGGGTTCCAAGGAAGGCGGGCAAGAGTCAGGGAGCAAGAGTCCATGGCAAGCCACTCTTTCCCTTGGGCTTGGTTGGTGTCTGTGTTATATTTTCAGTTTTGATTGTCCAGCTTATGAAGAGTTGCCCTCCAGTACCAAGCAGTTACATAAATGAGTGAAAGGGTAGGGTGGGGACTTAGGATAAGTAGAGAGGGCAGGCCTTGCCTAGGCCACTCCGACAACGTGGTCCCTATGAGAATGTATCAAGAGGCCCTGCATAGCCAGACCTACTTGTTTACAAAAAAAAAACAACTGAATACTCAAGAGGTTTTTTTGTGACTCTCCTGCTTTTTACATTTTGGCAATTGTGTCAAACTTTTAAAAACATTTTGGCAAAAATAAGAGATCTGTGGATCAAATTCCAATCATGGGCCACCAATTTATAACTATGCAAACATTGTGCAAGTCCCCTTGACTGAGGACTGCGGCAGCAGTTAGGGGCAAGAACAGAGGTGGGGTGGGGAGGTGGTGCACCAAGAACTGGAGATAACCGAGCTCCAATGAGGGATCAAAGGACAGGCTGTTAAACACAAGCGGGTAGTGAGCGCCGCGCCAGCTCTCCAGGCACAAGACATCAGCGGGCCTGCACAAATGCATTCGTACTGACTCGGAACCCAGAATAATTCCCATCCTCAACCAGTACTGTTTTGCTACTGAGAATCTACTCCAACGTGATGAAGGATTTTACTTATTAATTTTAACCTGCATTCAGGGACAGAACTGCCAAACACGTAAGTTTTCCTCTGAGAATGAAAGCATTAAAAATTACCATGAGGTAAGTAGAGCAGATCCCCTAAGCAAAAACCTATAAATGGTGACTGACGATGTGAATGCTAATCACGCTGACCGGATTCTCAGGAGCCCCGAGCTACGCCATCAGGTCTACAGCACTGGTCTTCCCAGCTACACCGTGCCCTGTCTGAGGAGAATGGATTAACAGAAGCAAGATGCCCAGCAGAGATTCCAAAAAAGGACCCAAAGAAATAGGCAAGGTCAGTCTGCCACTTGCACTGTCCAGGATTCTGGTCCACCCAGCAACGTGAGCATTCTCGGCTGAGCTGAACACAGACCTACAGTGATCCAGACAGTGTCGGCTCATGGTACCAACCTTCAAGATAAACCACCTTATATTCCCCAGCCCCTTCCCACATACACTCCACCCCACGGAGATTTCACCAAGTGACCTACTCGGTGTAATTTCTCTTCCCATATAAGTTTCCTGGTGGGTGGGCAATGAACTGCTCAGCGAATTGCTTCGGTCTGCCACCTACTTACGCATTTCCAATGGTAAAGCAATTGGCTGGCATTTTGACTAAGCAGCAAGTCTCCCATAAGTTTGGTGAGCATGGTGTAACCCTGGAAAACTGAACTCTGGATACACTGGGAAAATAAAAGGCCTCTGGGATTTACAAAGCTAAGGACTCAGATTCTGGACCGGTGGGAGCTCCATAAAGGGACCGTCATCCATGCTTGAGAAGGCAGCCAGCCTCCTTCGAGGATGTCTCTATCTTACCTTGCTCTTACCTGCAACACTCATTGCTCAAAGGGAAAATGTATGTAGAATAGACTTTTTTTCATTAATAAGCTTTATTTTCTCAAGCGGGTCTGGGTTTACAGCAAAAGTGAGGAGAAAGTACAGAGGTTCCCTGCACTCCTTCCCACACACACATGCACAGCTCCCCCTTCGTCAGCCCCACCACAGGGGCACACAGGTAGGATCAGTGACCCCACACCAACACATACCACCTAGAGTTCATAGTCTAGGCTAGGGTTCGCTCTTGATGTGCACGTTCTGAGAGTTTGGGCAAAAAAAATAATGACATGTACTGGCTATTGTAATGTCAAAATAGTTTCACTGTCCTAAAAACCCTCTGTGCTCTGCCTGGCTCTTCACCCAGATTTCGTGTTATCACCATGTTTATTCAACCTTCTCTTCGAGAGTGGTATCTCACCACTGACCACTTGGTGGCGCCAAAGTTAAATTTTAAGTTCTGGCTTTGAGGCCTCCGAAAAGGCAGTATCCACTAAGGAAATAGAATCCATCTTTCTCTATGATCCTGTGATTCAGGAATATAAATCAACCAGTTGACACATGAAAACAGGCAGGATAGTTCTCTTCACCCACAGGGGGATAAACAAGTCCTGTGTTTTTTAAATTTTTTGAAGACTGTGAATATTTTCAGTCCGGTCTACTTGGGGGATGCTGGCCTGTCTAAGCCTGTCTACCAACCAGGCCAAGCCCTATATCGGTCACTTCACTTCTCATGGGTGGGTCTGCACGGGGCCTCTCCAGGGGCTGAATAATGAGAGGGATGCTGTTCATACAGCAGACACTAGTATGTGGACTGCGCAGCTAGCTGGCTTCACTAGGTGCCCCAGGGGTCCCCACCCCTGAGAGGCATACTGAGTACCTGCCTGCTGTGGGTCACCTAGGGCACAGGACACCCACAGCTGCTGGGTGGACAGCTGCTCCCAGTCACCAACAAGAAGCAGTCATGTTTGTTCCCAAACCCTTTTGTGACAATTACATCATGACTCTAGTTATATAATTTAATTTAAAAGTATGTGAACTGATAAGTGTGAAACGGAGTTATTATTGCTAGGAAAAGTAGGTTAACTGCTTGGAAAGACTCCATAAGAGTGAATTGCAAAAAAAACATTAGGCGTGGACAAGATAATGCTAGCTAGATGAGAAAAAAAATCTTTAAACAGCCATCATTTGACATATCTGGCTTCTTAAAATGAAACAGAACCCATAGATTTGCATTAAGGTTGTGATTACATAAGGCTAACAGAACTTTGGTTTTGCCCTCTACTCAAAAAAAGGGGCTTTTACATCGTAAGAGTGCTAAAAGAATGTATGTCTGTATGTTCAAAATGTTTATAAACACTTATTTCATTCTTTATAATACCCCATTTCAACTGGCATTTTCAATAAACAGACCACCCCACAGATGGGAACATGGAGAAGCAGAAGGACTCTGTCTCTAGCCCCGCCCTCAGCCCTAGGACCATTTTCAGGAGGAGCATATGCAACGTGACTTAGATCCCTGAGTGACCCAGGAGGACAGAGCGGGGAAGCTGGGCATTCTCCCACTTCTGCACGGAGCATGGCCGTGCTCCCGTCCCACTAGGGCCCAGGTTGGCCTGGAGCACAGATCCCAGCTCTCATAACAGTGGCAGAGCCGAGATTTCAATGGCAGGTGGGCACAGAGGGAACACCTGTATCCAATGGTTTCTCAGTGAAGAGATGGCGAATCAGAGAACCTGAGTTAAAATCCCATCTCCTCCATTTACAAATTGAGTGAATTTGAGGAAGAAGTCCTTATCTGTAAAATAAGAATGGCACCTATGTACAATATTGTTTTAAGCATCCGAGGGGCTAATGTTGGAAAGGTGCTTAGCCTAGTGGCTTGGCTCATAGTAGAGAGGGCCGCTGAGGGAGAGACAGAGAGATGTGTTCTTCCCACTCCCTCCCCATCAACACCAAGTGCATAGGTTTTCTCTCTTAAAATGAGAATTGTCACTTCAAATACAAAGGTCTCTTTTTCATTCTATTATATCTTTTCTATAAAACTATCACTTTCCCCCTTCAATTCACAGGAGGGTGGAAACAACAGATGACCTTCCCATTGCTCCACAGCAGATTCTACAAAGCAGCGGAGCTTAAGCCCAGCCCACCCTGAGGGCACTCAGCCCTGGAGGCCCTCCAGAGCCCATGCATTGGACCACCTCACACACACACACACACACACACACACACACACACACACTCACACACACACTCACACAAGTTCCCAGTTAGTTATCTGACACCATGTGAGCAAGTAACCAAACATATTAGCACTCCATCCTAAAATAGGAAACAAATAGCCCCCTCCTCTAACCACCCATGTAGGGTGAACTGAGCTACCTCACCAAATTCACTAACTTATTTCTGTAATTTCCATCCCTGAAGTCACACAACATCAAGAGATACTTCAAAATAGTGGCCAAATGACAACTCAGGCAGGACTTTGCAGGATGTGTACACAAATGTTCCTCAGTGTGGCAAGCCCAGAAATGCTTTGCTTTGCTTTGCTTTGCTTTGCTTTGCTTTGCTTTGCTTTGCTTTGCTTCCCAGTGTTTCCAGAGGTGACCTGAAACTCAGGATTGACTCACACTCACAAAATTCACAAGGAATAGATATCATCAAGTTATTAATTCATTGGAGGGATGGTAGCAAAGGTCCAAGGGGCTTTCCTTCTTCATCTCATGAGCCTGGAACTTCTTGGAGGAAGTGATGTCCAAGCAGAGACCCAGCCACCGAGGATTAAAACAGCAAGGCTGAGTGGGTAAAGGAAGGTGAAGGGCGGTCGTTCCAGGCCATGGGTTTGAAGACTCTTGGTTTGCTAGGTCTCTACCCCTCCTGGGAACGATTCACCTGAAACTTTCTTCCCACGGGGTACCCGAGAAGCTTAGTGTGCTCAGATGCCACCAGAGCAAAGACTTGGACAGGAAGGACAATTCTCTTAAGCCAAGGCTGCAGACAGGTAGTTTACAGTAGCATGGGGTCCACAGAAGTGTCTGTGGGGAGTGCAACGTTTTCAGGTCTTTTAATTAGTTGTCAATATTTAAAAGTTGGACACCAATCAGAGTTCTGTTATCCTTCTTAGTAATCACAACCTTGATGCATATCTAATTTAAAAGTTGGGTGATTTCTCATAAACACTCCAATTTTAACTTCCTCTGGAGACTGATACATTCCTAAGAGCTTGGGCATACACGAATGGTACTGTCCACGAACACCTTGTGTGCTCCCTGCCCAACTTTCACCGCCAACGGACACACACACACAGACACACACACTTCTCTGAGAACAGCTGACAAAATCTAGCTTACACCCCAGAATTTAAAATTGTGTCTTTCTTTTTATTGAACTTATGGCTGTGACACTGGTTAATGGAATTGTACCGGTCTCGGGTACACACTTCCACAGCACGTCCTCTGTACACTGCGCTGTGTGCTCGCCACCCTGGCAAATCTCCCTCCACCACCATTTAACCCCCTTTACCTCCCTCTGACTCCCCTCGCCCCCTCTCCCTGGGAATGACCCAGAATTTAAGATTTTAACTGTACATTCCCTTTTTCCATGCGTTCTTTCTCTCTCCAACATTTCTCAGACTTCTTTTTTAATGTATAGCTTTTTTTTTTCCACTAAATTTATTGGGGTGACATTGGTCAACAGATCACATAGGTCTCAGTTGTGTACCTATATGACACTCCTCCTGCGCACTGCACTGCGTGCCTACCGCACAGAGTCAAATCATCCGTCACCAAGTATTTGGCCCCCTTTACCCTTTACTCCTCCCCCACCCCCTTCCAGCTGGCCACACCCCGCCACACTGTTGTCTGTGCCTGTGAGTTCCAGTTGTATGTCTCACATATGAGTAAAATCATGTGGTTTCTGGCTTTTTCTGATTGACTTATTTTGCTTAGTATAATATTCTCAAGGTCCACCCACACTGTTGCCATGGCAGCGTTTCATCTTTTCTTATAGCTGAGCAGTTCCACCTCTTCTCTCCCCAGTCCTCTCCGAAGGACACTGGTTATCTCCATGTCTCGGCTGCAATGAATATGCTGCCATGAACATAGGGGTGCATATATACCTTCAGAATATTTTCAAGTCTTTCGAGTAGATACCCAGAAGGATTGCTCAGTCATGTGGTATTTTAGCTTTTTCTTAATTTTTGAGGAATCTCCATAGTGGCTGTACCAGTCTACACTCCACAGTGGTGCTTCTGCAGAGGAGAAGCTGACCCAGGATGAGAGCAGGCTGGGCACCAAAGCTGTCACCCGAGAGCTGGAGACTCCGCATGGGGAACATCGTGCCCTTTTCTGCTCCATTGGTTGCCCCTGAAGCCGGGTAGGCCAAACAGAGCCCCCCAGGGCATGGGGGTTGGGTCAGTCCGAGAAGCAGAGCTGCAGGCTCAGCTGCAGTGCCTGGTGCAGGTGAGCCAGTGGCTAGGAGAGGAGCCAGCAGGGGTGCAGCAGAGGCTGCAGCGTGCGGGAGCAGGCTGTGGCTCCAGAAGGAGAAACAGCACTTGCTATTCAGGAGCCAGATCCTAAAGCTGGATGATGACACCTCCCCTTTTGGGAAGGGGAGGGGCAAGCTATACATCCCTGGGTGATTGCGGGGCAGGACGCACCCTTCAGAGTCCCAGAGGAGCCTGATGAGGCCCAGGGTACCCTTTAAGGAGGCCCAAGACTTCTTGTAGAGCCTGGAAGATACCACCACATGCAATAGGGTTGATTAAGGTCTGGGCACTACTATAAGAAGTGCGGGGTGAGGGGAGGCCCAGGCAATACCGTGGACTGAGGGGAGGGGCACAGCCAGTATCTTATTTCTCTACAAACAGAAGCAATGGCCAGGGGATGACAGGGGTGCTGACGCAGTGGGCAGAGTGTTCTTGGCTCTGGAGTTCGGGGATGGCCGGCCACTGAGTCTCTACCTAGAACACCCCAGCCAGCCTCTCTCACTGGCCCTCAACCTGGGGAAGAGGAGCCCCTGCTGAAGGATTAAATAAGGAGCAGACCCAGCCTCCAGGGTCAGGCTGCAATGACAAGGGAGAAGGTTACCCTGAGATTCAGCTGGAGCTGAAGGTGCAGCTGTCAGAGGCCTGTGCCTCCACGCTGGACTGGCTATTCCATACTCTCGTGGAGAAGCTGAGAGAACTGGACAGTTTCATCCTGGGGTTAGGAGGTTCCTGAGGGCCACCACCTTGCAGTTTCTTCACCAGCAACTCACTGCTGCATCTTGGAGCACCTCGCAGCTTCCCAAAGGAGCCATTGCATCACAATGAGCCACTGCATCCCTGCTCCACTGGGCTGGTTACACTCAGACCAAGCCCCAGTGTCCCTGGCCACATCTCAGCTGCCACTGCGGGCTCCCCACCCCTCACTGCTGTCTTTTAGCAATTCCACCACCTGGGTCTGGTTTGCAGGGCCCAGGCCCTGCTTGTGGCATGGCTGGCACAGTCCTCCAGGGTGTGCGCAGCTTCTAGCTTGTTATGTACAGGGCTCCCAAGCTATACCGGGTGATATTCACTGTGGGGCTCTCTACTTTACAGGCCTTGGACCAGTTGCCATGTTCCCCATAGGGGGTGCTATCCTGGCACTTATCCTTGCTCTCCTCCCATGCCCCTACGTGCATCCAGATGGCCTTGTTGTCCCCGTTGATAGAGCCAAACTCCTCACGTGCGCAAGTGAGGATCTCCTTATACAGGGTTTCTGTATCCTGGTACCTGCCCTGCTTCAGATAGCAGGAGGCCAAGCTGTTCTCGCTCTTGGCCATGTTGGGGTCATCAGGCTCGAAGTGTGTGGCGTAGATCTCCAGCGCTGCCGGCAGTAGTATTCTACTTCCTTGGCTTTGCCTTGTTTCTGGCACAGCAGTGTCGGGTTGCTCAGGTGCTTGGCCACGTCTGGATGAAACTTGCCCGGGACCTTCTCTCGGATCTCCAGTGCCGGCTTGCACAGAGGCCCAGCCTCCTTGTACTTGCTCCACTTGCCGTAAACTGCCAGGTTGTTTAATGTTGCAACCACAGCCAGGTGGTCCTTACCCAGTGTCTCCTCAGGAAAGACCAGAGCATCACTGAGCAGCGAGAGGCCTCCTTGTACTTGTTCCGGTCCTGATAGATCAGCACCAGGGTGTTCAGCATGGTAGCCATATCAGGGTGGTTGTGGCCTGGGATCTTCTCCAGGTCTCACAGCACCTGCTTGTGGAGCGACACAGCCACCTCTCAGCGGCCCTGTGAGGCACACTAGATCGCCAGGGGGTGCAGAGTATGGCGCCTGCTGGGATCTCACAGCCCCCACACTGGGCAGCCACAACCCCTCCTCCAGGCCTGGGGGCTCGGCTCTGCTCCTCCTTGTTGGGGAGCAGGCCATCCAGAGAATCTTTAAGGAGTAACAATGGAATTTCAGAAAAAGAAATGAAAAAAAAAAACAGTTCCTTTTGCAATTGCAACAAAAAGAATAAAATACCTAGTAACAAACCTAACAAAGCGCATGAAGCACCTATATACTGAAAACTACAACGTATTATTAAAAGAGACCAAAAATCACAATGAAATGGAAAGATAGTCTGTTTCATGGATTTAAAAAATCAACATAGTTAAAATGGCTGTATTAACCAAAGCAATGTAAAGATTTAATGCAACCCCCAACAGAATCCCAATGACGTTTTTTAAAGAAATAGAACAAAAATATCATTAGATTTGTATGAAACCACAAAAGATCCCAAATAGCCAAAGCAATGCTGAGGGGAAAAAAAAAAAAAGCCAGGGGTGTCACACTGCCTGACTTCAAATCATCCTACAGAGCTCAGTGATCAAAATGGCCTGGTACTAGTGGAAAAACAGACACACCGACCCATGGAACAGAACGGAGAGCCCAGAAATAGAACCACAAGTATGTGGGCAAAAGTTTTTGACAAAAGAGTTAAAAACATACAATAGAGAAAAGGAAACTTCTTTAATAAATGGTGCTGGGAAAACTGGAAAGCTACACTCAAAGGAATGCAACTAGATTACAGTCTGACCCCATGTACAAAGATTAATGCAAAATGGATCAAAGACCTAAATAGAAGATCTGAAACAAAAAATTAGTACACATACCAAAACACATAGGTACTAAACTTATGGACCTTGGTCTCAGAGATTTTATGAATTTGACCCCAAAGGCAAGGGAAGTAAAGGCAAAAATAAATGAATGGGACTGTAAAAACTAAAAAGCTTCTGCAACAAAATAAAAAGGCAACCAACCAAATGGGAGGTGAGATTTGCAAACAACCGCTCCGACAAAGGGCTTAATATCCAAAATATATGAAGAACTCATACAACTCAACACTAAAGAAACAATCCAATTCAAAAACGGACCGAGGACCTGAACAGACACTTCTCCCAAGAAAGCAGACAACTGGCTGACAAATACATGAAACGATGTTGAACTTCGCCAGCTATTAGGAAAATGCAAACCAAAACTACACTGAGATGCCACCTCACGCCTGTTAGAAGGGCTGTCATCTACAAGACAGGAAGTAACAAGTGTTGGGAGAGGTTGTGGAGAAAAAGGAACCCTCATTCACTGCTGGTGGGAATGTAAACTGGTGCAGCCTCTATGGACATCTGACTTCTGTAGAACAGCTACGGGTTTCTGTTATGCTGAAGATTTTTTAAATCCAGCTGGTTGGCTGCCGGAGCAGAAAGAAAGCAAGGAAAAGGGGGCCTGTGGAAGCCACATGCACAAAGCATCGGTTGTGTGTTGGATCAAAAGAACTGGCAAAGCATGAACCAACCCCACCCCACAAAAACACAAAGTTACTCTTAAATGCTCCTTTGGTGAGACTGAACAGTGCATGACAAGTGTCAGAGGTGGAATTACTATACCCCAAATCTCTTTGTTTTTAGTTAAGGTGTCACTTGAGAAAAACTCAGCCATGTTTTTGCAAGTCCCTGAAAGTACAGGCGATACTGAACATGCATCTCTGGGAAGAAGATTCATAACTTTAATCCAGAGGGAACTATGTTAAAAAACAGATCACAAGCCTCTGAAGTGCAACATGTGAAAGTTTAAGAAAAAAGATGGCTAAAATATTTTGGTTTCACCCTTTTAAACTTCTTATATTCCATGCTATGATTTTTATCATGAAAATTCAAAACTAAAAAATTGTTCACTTTTATAATGGTTTATTGCACATATTTTTCCCCTGGCCTTTAAAAAGTTAATAAAAGTATTACAAAAAAATCCTGCCAATTTAAAGAGTTGATAACAATGTAATATTCTACCATGTTTCTAACATGGACACATTTCTAATATTAAACTGTTTAAAATGAGAATAATTACATAGTTAAAAATTATAAAGCCACTAAAAGTAGAATGATTCAGTTTCTCTACTTTCTAGCCTAGGAATGCTAGCCTTTTTACTACTTTTCATTTTTTATTGTATTTTTTCCATTACCATTTAGTCCTCTTATATCTCCCCCACCCCCAGCAGTCACCACACTGTTGTCCATGTCCATGAGTCCTTTTTCCTTTTTGCTCAATCCCTCCACCCTTTAATCCTGTTCTCTATCTATGAGTCTGTCTCTATTTTGCTTGTTAGTTCAGTTTGTTCATTACACTCCAGTTATGAGTGAAATCATATGGTACTTGTCTTTCTCTGACTGACTTATTTCACTTAGCATCATGTTCTCCAGGTCCGTCCATAGTGTTGCAAAGGGTACAATTTTCTTCTTTTTTATAGTCGAGTAGTATTTGACTGTGAAAATGTCCCGTAGTTGTTTCCACTCATGTACTGGTGGATGCTTGGGCTGCTTCCATATCTTGGTGATTGTAAATAATGCTGCAATGAACATAGGGGTGCTTGTGTTCTTTTGAATTGGTGTTTTGGGTTCCTTTGGATAGATTCTCAGAAGTGGGATTGCTGGGTCAAAAGGCAGATCCATTTTTAATTTGTTGAGGTATCTCCACACTGCTTTCCACAGTGGCTGCACCAGTCTGCATTCCCACCAACAGTGCACAGGGGTTCCTTTTTCTCCACAGCCTCACCAGTACTTTTTGTTTGTTGATTTATTGAGGATGGCCATTCTGACAGGTGTGAGATGTTACTTTACTGTGGTTTTACTTTGCATTTTGTTGATGATTAGTGATGCTGAACATCTTTTCATGTGTCTATTGGCCAGTCTGTATGTCCTCTTTGGAGAAGTGTCTACTCAGGTCCTTTGCTCATTTTTTAATTGCTTTTTTGGGGGGGTGTTGAGTTTTGTAAGTTCTTCATAAATTTGGCATATTAACCCCTTATCAGATATATTGGCAAATATGTTCTTCCATTCTGTGGATTGTCTTTTTAGTTCATTGATGCAAAAAGTTTTTAGTTTGATGCCATCCCATTTGTTTATTTTTTCTCTTGCTTCCCTTGCCTGGGGAGATATATCCAATAAAACATTGCTACAAGCAATGTCCAAGATTTTGCTGTCTGTTTTTTTCTAGGATTTTTTTGGTTTGGAGTCTAGCATTTAAGTTTTTAATCCATTTTGAATTTATTCTCGTGTGTGGTATAAGAAGGCGGTCTAGTTTCATTCTTCTGCACATATCTGTCCATTTTTCCCAACACCATTTATTGAATAAACTATCCTTAGTCCGTTTTATGTGCTTGCTTCCTCTGTCGACTATTGATTCTAAAGGTGTGGATTTATTTCTGGGCTCTCCATTCTGTTCCATTGACCTAGCCTTCTTTTCTAAAATAAATGTGTTCTGGTTATGAAAGTTGGTCTGTTCATTTTACATTTAAAATGTAAAACACACACACACGAGAATCCTAAAGAAAGAAATTATTCATAAACTCACCACCTAAAGATAAGAACTGTTACTATTTCAATATACATACATGTAGAGGTATTTTCCTTCTACATTTAAAGATAGCTTTTACAAATGGGAGAATACTGTACAGTGTTTTATAATCTGCCTTTTCACTTACTATATCAAACATTATTTTCATGTGTAAAGGGAATTACTTATCCACTTAACATTTTCTGAAAACATACTCCAACCACAATTTTGAGCATAATTTCTTAAATCCATTTTCTTGTAATTATGTGACAATTCTTA
>VMDR010011990.1:0-27408 GCA_007922815.1 Macrotus californicus
AAGGAGCTCCTACCATTTGCAACAGCATGGATGGAACTAGAGAGCATTATGCTAAGTGAAATAAGCCAGACGGTGAGGGACAAATGCCATATGATCTCACTTTAACTAGAACATAATCAACAAAAGAAAAAGCAAACAAAATACAACCAGAGACATTGAAATTAAGAACAATCTAACAATAGCCAGAGGGGAGGGGGGAGGGGACAGTGTGGCAAGGGTTTGCAGGAACCGCTATAGAGGACACTGGACATAACCAAGGGGGAGGGTGGGAGCAGGGGAGGGAGGTGGGATTGGCTGGTGGGATTGGGTGGGGGGGGTGGAGTGGTGGGGAGGGGGAATGCTCACAACTGTAATCGAACAACAATAAAGTAACTTAAGAAAAAAAATGACAAAAAACCTAAATAAATGAGAGATATTCCATATTCATGCATAAGAAGACTCAATATTGTGAAGATGTCAGTTGTTCCGAGCTCGACGTGTAGATTTGATGTAATCCCAATCAAAATCCCAATAATTTTGTGCTTATGAACAAACTAATTTCAAAATTTATAAGGAGAGACAAGCAACCCAGAATAACCATCACACTACTAGGGAAGAAGAGAGACAGAGGTCTGACACTACCAGACTTCAGCATTTACTGTGAAGCCACAGTTTAAATAACTATGTATGTATATATATAAATCGAATCATTATGTTGCAAACCTAAAACTAATATAATGTTATAAATCATTTAAGCTTAATAAAAAAGACTTTTAAAATGCTACAAAAATCAAGAAAGTACCATATTAGTGGAAGACTAGGTATTCATATTAATTGACAGAACAGAGAACTCAGAAATAGACCCACAGAAAAGGCTGCATACTGTATGACTCTAACCATATGACAATGTGGGAGATATAAAACTATGGAGAGGTAAAAAGATCAGCAGTTTCTAAGATTTTTGAGCAGGGAGAGGGAGGGATGACTAGGCAAAGCACAGTAGATTTATAGGATGGTGAAACTCTTCTATAGGATACTGTAATGGAGGACACAGAACATTATGCACTTGGCAAAACCCACAGAACTCTACACCAAGAGTGAACTAAGGTAAACTACGGAGTTTAGTTAGTAATAATATATCAGTGTTTGTTCATCTGTTGTAACAAATATGTCACATTAATGTTAATAGGGGAAACTGACGTGGAACTGAAGGGGTATGCGAGTATTTCCACTATTTTTCTGTAAACTTTCTAAAGTCTATTCATTTAAACTATTTAAAATAAACATTATATATGTGTGTATAAGTTTATACAACATATTTCTTCCTGGGGTTCTAAGAAGTATGATCTGACTGACAGAGGAGGAACTGTAAGTTGAGTCCACGCTAATGACTCTAACTGACCTTTATCCCTTTGCTTCCCTCACCTGGGAACAATGGGTGGTGTGTTCAGAGCACATCATGCAGGTCCTGCGTTTGGCTGTGAGATGCTGAATGTCATTACCTCTGACCTCCAGGTGGGGATGGGATGCTGGGGGCCCAGAAAAATGAGATAATTTAACCAAGGTGACAGAGTTTGTCGGTGGGCTCCTACTGTGTGAGGAAGGAACAGCCCGTCCCTGACTTGGTGAGGCAGCAGGAAAAATAAGGGTTTCCAGCCACAGTTTCAAACATGGTCTGGCCCAGGCATTATTTCTCAGTCTTGTCTGAAACATTGCTGTTAGTGTATGATGTAAAATCAGTTTCAGAATCCAGCCTGCTTCCAGCAAATGGCTTTGCTTTTAATGTATCCATATGACATACCCTGTCAGCTACCTTTGAAGGAAGCCCTGTCTGAGTTCCAACAAATTATGAGGCTGCCACTGCCCCACTCTGGGCCCAGTACCCTCTACCCCTGGCCTCGAATTTCGCCTTCTGTTCATCCCCCTCAGATACCTGGTGAAGCCCTGGACACTGACCTCATTGCCTCCTTCTACTTCTTCTGACACTGTTTCTGGAATCTGAACTTATCTCTGGTTGTTGAAATTCTACTCATTCTTTAAAGAGCAATTCAGAGAGGCCTTTCCCCTAAGGACTATTTCTAGAATTTTTTCCAAGTACATATATCTCCTCTGGTTAGAATATTATGGGAAAGGCAATTGTGGCCATCATCTCTCTCTCACCTCATGGCCTGGAAGCCAAGTTAGTGGTGCCTGTCACTAGGGAACACCTCAAGGGCTTATCAGAGAGTGTCCCTACAGCTCTGCAGCTTACAACTATGAAGGCACTTACAACAGAGATGAAACATTTCTTTGTGGACACATCTCCTTCTCTCCACCTTCCTGTGCCGTCCCCCCACCCCAACCCCTAGACTTACCAGCTCCTTCCTAGGTTACAGACAAGAGACTTAATCTCTGAATGTCACACAGCACCTAACTGACAAACAAGTAGGTGCTCAACAGATATGGTGAGAGAGTGGAAGGCCAGATGAGACTAGTATGATAAAAGTAAAGTATGGGGTATGGTCTCACTCTTAAATTTATATTTGATATCTCTGAGCTTTGAAATAAGTTAGATTTACCCAGACAGAAAGAAAATATGAATTCTAGAGTGATGTCTGATTTCAATGCCAGCAAATACAAATTGTCAAGGTTATGTCTGATTCTTTTCCCCATATTTGAAAGAGTAAAATACAGGGTGGGCAAATGTAGCTTTATGGTTTCTCATATGGAAAATACAATGTTTAATAAATAATAATACAAGAATAAACTCCATGTTTTGCATACTCACAACTATAAACCTATTTTTTCCATACCCTCTATAATAAATCCATAGGAATATGTACTTCTTATGAAGGATTGAGAACCTACATCCAATCAGAAACCCAAGCACTAACATCTCCACTAACATCTCCACCACTACCCCCACCCCCAAAGTTGGCTAAATGCAAAACCAATGATGCTTCAACCTTTCTCTCCCCTTCTGATCTCCAAAAGGAGTTAGCCAGGTCCACACAGAAAGACCATGTCTTTCGCCAAATCATATTCTGCAGTCAGTGAAGCATTCCATTTAATAGGTTCTTTATTCATTCAGAGACCACTGAACTTGCCCACTACACAGATCAAATCCACCATGTGATCTGATTTTTATAGACAGAATTCATATAAAAATGAAAAGGAAGAAAGCAAGAGAGTTAGAAATCCTTGAAAGGAAATAAGTTTGGGATTATATTTTTTTGGTAAATTCAGGCTATTAGTAACAATTATTGTGGTGGAGTCCTCAGGAATCACTTGCATAAGCCAACATCATTTGTATGAAATTATATGTTATTCACAAGTGCTTCACAAGAACATCTCTGAGTTGAGCAATCCAGCCAAATCTACCTGTTGCAGAGGGCCCATGTTACTCTTCCAGGAAATGATTTTGTGTTTGTTTTCTACAGAAGAAAAAAATTAAAACCAGGCAAAAAGTCATAGAAAAAAATGTTTCTATGCTCCTACAAGGTCTTAAGCATAAAAGAACATTGCTTGGGATTAGTGAGGTTTGACCCTCAGATCTGGGCTGGCTGCCCTGTGACATCACACCACCTGCCGAATGCAGGATGGGGTCAAGGAACTGGCTGCACCCACAGTGTGCTAAGGGGGTGTCAGCCCTGCTGGTGACCACTGTTACCTGGGTGTCTCAGTGGAGACACACATGGCAGTTGAATGAGAATGTCTGTACAGTAGGGAGGAGTGCCAAATTGAAGAAATAAGCCTTATTTTCAAAGAAGCTGCTTCAAATTTTGGAAAATCACAACCAAAGGACATCTTCACCCTGGCTGTATACTTGTCTCCAAGCATGATTTTGTGTGCTCTTGTCAGCCATGAGATGAAGGCTGCAAATTACTCTGCAGAGAGACAGGATGCAGAAGCCAAGGACTGGCTTGCTGTCTACACCACCTACCACGTCGGGGTGCAGAGGTCAATGAGTGGATTGTTGTCTACACTACCTCCAATGTGGGGGTGTAGAGGCCAATGAGTGGCTTGCTGTCTACACTACTTATTGCCCCTCTACCCACCCCAACAAGCAATGGGTGAGGAGGAGCCCAGTGTTGAAGATCTCCAAGATCATCTTTCTATATTACTCAGAAATTGTCAATGTGCAAACCAGGCCTCCCTGAGATGAAGGCCTCCCTTTAAAAGTTTGATTTATTCTCCTGAGTGGTGAAAAGCCACTTCATTCTCTGTCAAGAGGCCTTTTGTATACACAAAAACTAGCATTTTTCTTTCACAGCTGAGGCCCAGATGCTGAGGACTCACCAAGCTCAACTGACTTCCTTTTCTCAATGATTATTTCACCTTTTGAAAACACAGGGCCACTTGGTTCAACCTTGAAGTGAGGAGAGCACTAATGCCAGAACCTTTCAGGGGTAACCACTGTGTTCTGCATGGGCTCATTTGGGACTCAGACTTGTGCATAGACTATTATTCTAAAAATACAGCAGGTTCCTGCATTGGCCTCATTAACATACCTCCACCATTGTGTGGTGAGGTAGCTGTGGGGAATTTTCAGGAATAGTAATGTGAGAGACAAGCATGGCCAACGACTGTGCCCAAACAGCCACGGGAAGAAGGTGCACAGATCGGAGATGGGACCATACACAGCACAGTGGCTCACCGGCACCTGTCAGCCACTTGAAATTCATCTCTCTTTAGACACATGGGCGCTACAGAGACTCATAGAGCAGTGTCATGTTGTGATGACCCAGATGGCAACTGGCATCCCTGTCCTGAATGTTTGAATGAACTTGCCTAGATAACCCCTCACCTCACATGAAGTGGGAAACCCAGAGTTCTTCCCACCATCCCAAGGGAGTCCTAAGGGCATTCTGTTAGCCAAATCACTTCTTTCTCTTTTTTCTGACTTTTACTGATTCTTAGACTCTTGTGTTTTGCTCTTACATATCTTCTCTCCTTTTGTTCCTCTCTACATTGGCACAGCCCATCTGCTTTTGGTCTACCTAGAAAACCATCATTCACAGGCAGACATTATTTCTCCAGTATTTACTGAGTGCCTACTGATTGCTAGACATCAGAGAGACACTGAACATATATTGTACAAGGGAGCCAATAGGCACAACCTATGAGAAAGACATACATAGAACAAATAAACAATTCAATAAGTGAGCAAAATTCACTAAAAATGCTATGAAGAAAGAGGGTTTTATGCAGGAGAAGAAAAAGAAGGACCTGATTTGAATCAGGGGCTCAGAAATGTCTTCTCTGAGGAGGTAATGCTTACACTGGGATCTGAAGGATGAAAAAGGCAACTATGGTTAGTGTGAAAGTGAGAATTTTGAAAAGAGGAAACATCATAAGCAAGGCCCTGGGGTGAGAAGGCCCAACTACTTTTAGGAGTAGAAGGACTAGTAGAGTTGGGGGGTACATGAGTCAACCTTTCCTCTATGCTCCCTGGTCACTCCAATACACACACCCTTAAACACCTCCTCTTGATTCTGAGACTCATCAATCCCAACACCAAAATTTTCCTAACTGGAGCCAGGGAAAAGGTCCCTTACTAGAGGTTGTAAGAATGCAAGCTCAGATGTAGTGGTGGCCATGGACCCAGCTACCTGGGGAATGTGGTAGGAGAGAACAAGACCTATAAGAACAAGACCATACAACCATTTGGGTCCTTTGCTCCAGCAGCTGTCTACCAGCCACATAGCTCCTGGCAGCATCCAGCCAGAAATTGGAGGGAAGACATACCCTGGGGAGGCCCTTACAAGTACCAGGGCCTCTAAATGCAAGTGAGCATGCTGGATCTTTTTCATATGGAGAGCAGACATTCTTCTTCACACTCATGTGTGAAGACTTGGGGACATGAATCAGAAGGTCATGCTACATAATGACAAGAGCATCAGATGAAATTCTGCTTGAGCCTTTCTTCTTGGAAATCAGAGGAGACTATGCCTAATCTTTGAAGAATCAGAGATCAAATAGAAGACTCATTAGTGGCTCAGCACAAATCCTTGTCTGCTGCTTCCCCTCCCTCACCCTATAATTTGGGGCCATGCACTGAACCTGTCAGGGCCTTAGTTTCATCATCTGGGCAAACAGACATACTGCTGTGTTAGTATATGGTATAATGACAATTGTCCTCTCCTCATACAGGTTAAGTGAGCTAATTATGTGTCCAGTTCTCAGGACAATATCTGGCACATGGTAAGTACTCAGTAAATGTTAGCTATTACTATCTCTTTATTTGTGTTTGAACCAAGGAAGACCTCAAGCCAGTCTCCTTACTAAGCACAGGTCAGCATTTGTAGAAAGGATAAACCATCATGTCACTCTGTTCAGGTAGTTTCAGTTGATCAAGCTGTAGACCCAAGAGACAAGAAAATGAACATCTGGGCCATCATTGCATTCATTCTTGGAACCAGTATGGGCAACCAACCACTACATTGTGTGGGTTAGTCAAATAAGTGGGATAAAACAGTTCTCTCTGTTCTGTGTTGCTCCTATAACCATTGACTCTTCTAGCTGGAAGAGACCCTAAAGACAAAAAAAGTTGTCATAGAGTCTCTTTAGACACATTAAAATAGTGTAGTCACTGTTGCAATGAGTCCACACATCAGTGCCTGTCAGTAGTAGGGACTCTAACTGGGCCATCCTGTGCCTGAGTAAACAGCTTTGTAAAGTTGACTATGAGTATTTTAAGCATCCCCTGAAATGTCTAGTGCCCAACTGTGAATACAACATCTAGCCAAATAGAGCATTCTAAATTCCTAACATTTTCAGTGGGAAGATGACTCTGGTCCCCAAATATTTCTCCTTGAAATTGTACTTACTGCTATAGTATAGGACATAAATGATGATGATAAATTTTTATTATTAAAATGCTTTTGTATGCTGTTTGGTGTAGAAATGTAAAAATACAGAAAAGAAAGTCTATAATCAGGCAGGGGCTTTTGCAAACAGTATCATTTGGTCTCACTCTGAAGGTATCAGGTAGGTGTTATTATACTCATTTTGTAGAGGAGGAAATTCAGGTTCCGAGAAGTTCAGTAAATGGCCCAAATTTGTCCAGCTGGAAGTGGCTAAACCAGGGTTTGAACCTGGGCTTAACTGTCTTGGGAGCCTGTTATTTCTCCACTACAGACTGCCCCAAAATAAAAAGGGAAGCATCTTATAATCATTTTGGCAAAATCCAACACCTATTGAAAGAGGTCCAGAGTACTCCAGATGTAGTGGCAACAGAAAAGAGAGATGACTTTTGACTATGGCCAAGATAACTTGGATGTTTTGTAGCTTCCAAAATTAAGAAAGTGAATTACTATCTGATGCTAGCAAGAAGTTCCCTTTTCTTCAGGTGTGCAGTAAGCATTTGTTTCTATATACATGTCTCTACTTAGGCATTACACGACCTCCATTTTTTTTAGGAAGAACAAAAAAAGTGAGTTCCTATATGAAAGTCTGTCAAATCCCTTTTTCCTGTAAGAATAAATAACCACTAAAAGGCACCTGTGTAACTTGTTAAAGGAATGCAGAAAAAAAGAACATAGATATCATACTATACTGCAGGAATTAGGAAAGCTTACCTTTTTCCTTTTTCTAAGCAAATGGCAAGTTCTCAAAAAATAAAGGATTCTACATTTTCCATATTATATAGCAACTGAAAACATATTCCTGCAGTGTAAACTTTTGGGGGCTGAGATCACCTGAAAAATGTTTTCTAATTTGTTCCCACCATGCACTGACCTCAAAGATGTGTCCCTTCCCTCCTTCTCACACCTTGTTTAGCTATCCACTCTCTGCAGAGCCTTCCTGAGCCTCTGTCAAAAGAGTGACCAGCAGGGATTGATGAACATCAGGTCTGTGTACTTCATGGGAGAATAAAGTTCTGTGATTTATTTATTTTAATGCCCATGAAAAATTCCCTTATATGGGGATTTCTGTGAATACAAACGTAGTCCTAAATCTTTACTCATCTTGTTTGATAAACCACTGGAATGTTGGCTTGGAGAAGTGAATTAATCATGTCTTTTATTTTCTGAATTCTAATGCTTTGACATCTGGGTCCTTGCTGACCCTGGAAGGATGTTCTCTTTCAATGTTAGCCAATTTCTAGAGATAGTAAACAATGAATGTTCTTTTAAATGCAAACTGAATGATCCAGAGTCCACACCCCCATCACCTCCTCTGTGGAGCTCTCATTTGGGCCACTATCTATCTGTCCTAATATGGTACCCAGGGCTGGGTACCAGACAACTAGGAAGAGGCCCTCTACCCCAGAGCTTACTGAAATGATTCAAACAAGCCAACCCTAAGCTTGCTTAGCCTGCCTCATCTGTTCCTTCCATTAAAACCACAACTGAGGCTTGCAGACAGATCATCCCTCAGCCTTTGCCTCCTGACTGGCCCTGGTGCTTCTCTGTGTGGCCCTGTATGGCATGGCACATCCCCTTCTGGTAGGGATTATGAGGAACACACTGTGTTTTCAATGGCAGTCATCTCCTGATAGGATGGCCTTACCATACCTCAAATTTCATATTAATACATTATATTTTAAAACAAGATGAAAGTTTCTACCATCTCCCACAAGACAGCAGGAAAATTTGGGTGGCTTCATCTTTGTATCACTTTTCAAAGAGGAAAACCAACCAAAAAAGAACCAAAAAAATCAAAGATATGCAGATGCAAGTTTAATACTCTTCACATTGAAAATTTTTTTTTACCTAAAGTGGCCTAAGTTTAGTCACTGCCTGGTTCAAATGAAAAGTCTTGGTGCATTTTCCCCTATGGAACATTCATTAAAAACACTGCAAGCATGATTTCTGAGGATCTGGATTTTGTAACCTCATTAGTTTTTGTAAGAGCTCTTTGTGATGTGACCCAGTTTCGACTCCCAAAGTCTGAAAATAAAATGTAGATGTTTTCTGCATAAGGATTTGATCATGTGTCATTAGTCCACTAATAAAGTTTGGGGCCATATTGCTCCACATATAACTTAAAATGTTCTAGATGATATACCATGGAGAAAGCACATATTCCATTAAGTCCAGAGTGGGAGAACTTCCTGTAGAGAGAACTACTTGCAATGAATTAAATACAGTAAATCATCACTCAGAGTCCTCAATAGCTTTTGCGACTTTAAGTGAAATGACATATAACAAAACCAATTTTACTATAGGTTAACTGATACAAACAAGAATTAAGTTCCTATAGCATCTCATGAACGTTATACCGAAAAGACACTGTACCAAAATGGTGTTATTTGAGGAATTACTGTACAGGTACCTTAATTGGAACTAGCTGAAGAACAAAACTACATTCCTTCTAAAGTTATTCAAGATACAGACAATTACAACCAGCATGATTCAAAGAAGGTTCATCAAAACCTCCAAACATTCCTATGGATTTATACTTCTGACATTTATAGCACTAATTCAGTGTTTTAAGATGCTTTGGTGAAAATGAGGACAACTATAATTGAACAATAATAAAAAAAGAAATAACAATATCTGAATTTAGATTAAAAATAAAAGTTTGCTTACTACCATCAAAAAAAAAAAAGATGCTTTGGTGAATGCACACTAAGTAATGCATCTGGCTGCTAAAAGCTGGCAAGTCATTCCCTCTTTTGGCTGAGGCACACAGCTGAGTAGGTGCCTGCAGTGTAATAGTACATGCTCTTTACTCAGACCAGAGACCCCAAGCTCTTAACAGAAGACTTCCTTCCATTTTTGTTGCTGATATTTTTTTCTTCACTTATGAATGTCTTGGGGCTTGCGATACATGTATAGTGGTGGAATCAGACTTCAACTTGGACGTTTCCATGGGATCACTTGTCTCTGCTTGAATTATTGTGAGCCCACGGGCTAACCTAAAAATGGTCATGGAAAAAGAGCAACCAAACATTTCAAAAATATTCAGGGACTTTTCCTTGTCCTCTATGATTGCTTGAGGTTTTTTTCTATTCCATTATTTTATTTGTTAACTCTGAAGTTTTCCATTGCTTATTAGGCTGATTATTAAGATCACATATAAACTTACTTGATTTTTTCATCATGATGCTAGGTGATTACTACTCTGTTCAGAATATCTGCTTTGCGGGTTGGCTTATGCTAAGCACAGTGTTTGTACATTTACATACTTCCTTAGCCTCAATGCACACACCTCTAACTCCTGTCACTGAACCCAACCTGATGCTAGGGGGCATTTGGGGTAATTTGGGAAGTTGGAATTACAAAATATATGCCCTCAGACAAGCTCACTCAAACAAGTAGGGTTCAAACCTGAATTTTAAAGACCCTGAAACAAAATGATCCCATAACCCTGGGCAATGTTTAAAACTCCCCTCACCATCCAGAAAGTCCTCCTTATTTCCAAGCCAAACGCTCCATCACAGCATAAAACCCTTGCATTTCTCAGTGCTGATAACAATTGTGCTTGCATGTTGCTCAGCTGGACATTGAGAGAAAACTCCATGAATTCACACAGAGAAAAAATACCTTATTAGCAAATGATTATTTGACTAAATTTATCTTTTTAAAAAAGTGAACTTATTTCTTTAGTAAATTGTTTTAAATTTTCTGTTTCAAATCAGTACAAAAGACTGTGGGGTCACTGCAATTGAGTTCTTTGTCTTTGCAGTGCTGCAGGGTGACCTCACTGTGGCTGTTCACCTGGCTGGTGACTCCTGACACACCTCACCCCCTGACCGTGCTGGCCATGGTTGCATTGGTGGGGAAACCAAGGCAGCCCATCCCTGAGACACAGGATATCCTTGAGGGCTGGCATTGGCTCATTGACTCACTGAAGGCTGTGCAGAACCTTCCCTGGGCTGTACAGAGTCCTAAAGGATGGTTCTGCACAGCCTTCCTGCCCTTCTCCCTCCTTCACTCAGGGTGGGATAATACAGTGCTTGCTGCTTCTCCTAGCCTTCCCAGCTCCCCTGCCCTCTTCCTTCTTCATAGGCATTTCCCTAATAAAGCCCTTGAGTGTTTCACCTGTTCTGGCACCTGCATCTCGGAGGCTCCCACAATGATCTTGGGATGTCCACTGGGGGCTTAGTAGATGGTACAATCCAAAGCTTCATCAGACTTGTGACAACATTCTCTTCTTACCACTAACCAGCCAGTTAAAACCATCAGCAGTATATAGAGGCTGCTCTCCCTGGATCCCAAAACCTGAGGTTCTCCTTTTACCCCAAGAGACATACATGAAAGGGTGGGTCCTGAGGACAGGCAGAGGGTGAGAGGACCAGATCCTGTAGAGACTCCACCACTGGATCAGGGTCAAAGACAACTGCAGAAGCCAAGAAGCAAAGCAGGAAGGAGGGAACATGGTGAGACTGAGTCTGTGTGTGCATGTGTGCTGCTGTGCATATGTGTGCAAGTGTGCACTGAATGTGTGCATGTGTACAACTGTGTCTTCATGTGCATGTAGGTATATGTGCCAGCCTAGGTGTGGATGTACATGTGTTTACTTGAGCACGTGCCTCTCTGTGTATGGAGTATGTGTGCACATCTGTGCACATATGTATCATATGTGTATAGTCACAGGGGCAGGGACATCACATGGTAGCAGGGCTGTTGTCATGGATCAGCTGCACTTTTCTGCACTATTTTCCCAGTTAAGTCTCTTCCTAAAGGCTGCAATAAACCTATAGTACAGGTTCTGCTTTTAATTTCCACACAAATCAACTGGGAAAATGGCCTTTTCCTTCCCATTTCTCTCCTTTCTTCCTTTCCTCTTCCTCTATTTTCCTCCATCCCTCCTTCACTCCCTCCCTCCTTTCTTTTCCTCCTCTCCCAGCTGCCCTCCTTTCTCTATATTCTTTCTCTTGGCATCAGGTCCTTGGTCTGGTTTGAGATGGCACCTGCATGAGCAGGGAGCCAAGAGAGATTCCTCTTTAGATTTTCTGTCTTCTCTGCTTTAATCCTCCTTCCTTTTTTATTGGTGTGAGCCCAGGAAACAGAGCCAGAGTGTCTTTGCCACATCTCTGTAAAAGCAGTCCAGCAGAGATTAGAGCTGAATACCTGAATCAAAGATGGGCTTTACCCCCACAAGAGCCTCCTAATCTTAGCTCAAAGAAAACTGGTAGGATGGGATGGGGGTGGGGAGAGGAAGAAGAGACCAAACAGCCCCTCCTTTCCTCCCATCTCAGACCCAGGGCACCCTGCAGAGAGCCTTGCAGTCAGTAGCAGTGGGCTGCCTTCCCATATTCCACTCTATTTAATCACAGCCCCCCTCTTACCCCTCCTTTCTCTAAGCTGTGCAGACAGGCTTTCCCGCTTCAACTCTGGATTAAAAATGAGAGATTTATTGTGAGGAAATTCTCCCTGCTCTAGGGTGACATAACTTCAAATCAGGTGATGAGCTCATAATCATCAACATGGAAGGCACCTTTTATGGGCTGGTCAGAAATAAAGATGGAGTAACTGCAGTCCACTCTCCCATGACAGCATATTTATGAGCTGCTTGGATGAACTGAGTACAGGTTCTGCTGGCCCAGAGCATTATTTATTTAGCTGATCAGCCCTGCTTCAAAGACAGTCCTCAATAAACCTTCCCATCAAATAATGGGGGGCAGCATATTAAAATGACACAGTAAATTCAAGTCCAATTTATGCCATCTTCAGCATGAACATGAGTCTCTATCTTGGACTGAAAGAGACTCAAGGAAGAGCAGTAGCTTCTGAATCTGGGAAAAATAGGAAAATAGAGATGCTGTGTGTATTTATTACTTTCACATCTATTTACATGACGCTCCCTAGTTTATCTTCTAGATTCTTCACCATAAAAATGAGAGGTGCGATACTGCTTAAATAACCCTAAACCGTGAGTGCAATTCTCTTTCCCCAGAAATCATTATGTTAAACCACTGGAAAATGGCATTTTGGCAAGTTAAAAGTGGTCAACATGGTCCGCCTCAAGCATAAGTCCCTCAGTTCTTTTCTTGGGATCAGATATAAGACGTAAAGATGAGAACTGTGGGAAATGGCAGAGTCATGTGCTTTTTCTCGGTTTCTACCTTTTCCTACACCAAGTAACCTTCAGAGAAAGGAAACTCTAGCTGCTGATTACTGCAGCCCATCATGGGGGACATTATTTAATATTTTTTAAAAATCAGCACTATGTTTCTTTTTAAAATTTGTGGGGTTAGAGAGAGGTAAAAGAAGCCTGGAGAAGAAGGAGGAACTTAAAGATGAAAAGAAAGCACCCCCTGATTGCTATAGCTAAGAAAAATCACAGTTTGTATTACATAAATTATCTCTAAATCATATATTTAAAATGTCCCCAAAGTGCAGATGAGGATATTTTGTGTTTGTAGACTGTACTGCTTGTATAAAGCCCTTCCACAGTCACCACCTGGGCAAGGCAGTATTGTCATAGCTCCATTAGTAGAGAGGAGACATGGGGTAAGGAACTTCCAACTTGGCCAAGACCACTTCTTGGAAGAAATTATTGAATCTGGATTAAATAAAAGCTCAGAGCCCCAGTCTAGAACCTCTGCTCTTCTGCTTCCCAAACAAGGACTGACGATTGCCCACTCCATTCCTACCCACTCAATGGAGAGAATTCACACCAGCTAGTAGACTGACAGTTTATTTCTGATAAGTTTTATGGGAGCTTTTATCATTCCAAAGAAAAGGAATATTTGCATGCAATTGCAATGGTAAGACTCCACTACCTAGAAGTCATACTTTCTCCACATCATCACTCTCAGTGAGAATTTCTCAGTCCTTGCTCTTGGTGCCATGAACCCCCATCAGGCTTTTATTTTGAGAACTCTGTCAGAGTCTCCTGACTCCTATTTAATACACAGTACTAACACTCTATAAAACAGGTCACTGGGTCCAAGCCCACCTAATGCTCAAGCCAGCAAATAAAAATGGGAGTCGCTGGATGTTATTGGTGTGAAAAGGACTCTCAGAAGTAAACCACAGAAAGCAGAAGGAACAGGTGGCAGCCAACGCTCAAAAAAGCAAACAGAAGCTGGAAAAACCACAACTAGGCTGAGTTAATACTCATGTTAATTCTACTGATTAGTAATGTGTCCTAGACACAGTGTAAGAAGGCAAGAAAGTATTTTAAAAATATTGCACTGAAATAAATGAAAATGAATGAGGGTTGTGTTTCATAGTTGTCAAATTGGTGCTTGAAGGAACAGTTTATATCTACAGAGAGTATAATTTTTGATAGACTTTAAAAATGGAGATTTATTCACTGTCATTAAAATTGTGCATGAATACACAGGGCCACACCTTTAGCCAAATGTAAACTACCCTCTAGAAATGACAGCGTGTTTCCTGATGGGAAATAAAAAAAACCCTTTCCAGGGAATTGTCTTACATCCCACGGGAGCAACCAATGAAATGACTCCCACTGCCTTCGAGTCCTCCCACCCTCTGCAAATACTTCTTCCAAGCCTAGGGCAGACCTGTTAGGAGGAAAAGGAAAAGGATCTGCCTTTAACAGCTAGAAGTACCACAGGCTTGCTCATCAGGTTCCCACCAGCAGCTTGTTTCATAATGAGAGTCATCACACCTCATACTGGGGCCGTATGCATTCACCTGCCCCCAAGGTGGCTACTAAGCATGTATGGTATCCAAAACTCTGGGAAACATCATTAAATGTGCTTATTTTTTACATCAGTTACATTTTTTTGTTATGTTCTCACCATATTTTCCCCCAACATTCAGATGTCTTTTCAGATGAAGTACCTCTGCATTTCAAGCAGTGGGTCCACTTGTACATCTGAGAAGTAAAATCAACCCACCATTTTCCTTGTGTGGTCAGTGTTTGGGGACACTTAGTAGTATATGTGTTACTCAACCACCATCGTGATCATGGTTGTTACTACCCTCTTCATGCCAGGAGCTCTTGCTGCTTGCTCATCCCCACCCTGTGCTCCAGGCCTCTGCACATCTGCTTCCCAATTTGGTCTGCAGGCATGCGCACACACATACACAACACAGGCACACACATACAGGTGCACACACACATAATATAGGCATGCACAGACATGTGTGCACACACATGCACACAGACACATATGCATGAACAAACAGGCACACTCACAGACACATACCCCTTACACATCTTCCTTTTCCTGTTTCCTGTCTTAGTGTGGACACCACAGTTTTCTTACTTTAGCCCAAATACCTTTTTATTCCCTGTTCTTCTGTTGTTTTTAGTCCTCTGTTTCCCACTTTCAATCAAGAGCTAAGCCCCTCAGCCAGCCCCCATCTCCCTCCCCAGTCTCATAGTCATGGTTCAGGTGCTGACCATCACTAGCCTGGACGGCTACGGTGACCTCTTCTATCCCACCTCATTTCCTCTCAAATCCATTCTTCGACAGAACCTACTGAAAACTCAGACAGCGTAGCCTGTACGGAAGGGAACAGATCATCACAGAATCACACATGAATGTGCCCTGTAATGCAGCAGTCCCATTTTCAGGAGCTTACCTAGAAGATATACATCCACAAATCAATGTCATCCTTCACAGCATTGCTTGTAATAACAAAATATTAGAAATGACTAAGTGCCCATCCCTAAGAGACTGATTAGATAAAGAATTTTACATAATATTGACTTTTGAAATTTATGTTTCCCTAAAATAAAATCCAAGGTGATAAAACAAACCCTAAATTGTATAAAAATGGACTTAATTGTATACCTCACTGGACACACAAATAAGAAATTCAGGTACTCTGATCACACATCCTTAGTAGGATATATTCTAAAGAGAAAAAAAACTGCAAAGAAATTATGCATTTTACCTAACAAGTCTGCTGTTGGTGGTGTTGTTACTGGCACAGTAATTCAGGAATGACTTTGTACTATTGCTGGACCAAGTGAATATGTGAATGTGTTCATATATTTGGGAACCAATGTGGGTCTATGGAAGTGGGGGGAAATGAGTAAGAATCTTATGACTAATTGGTATTATTGGCTTAAACTTGTACATTTTTAAAAATATATATTTATTTTCCATCACTCTCCACTCCAAGGGCCTAGAGGCGGTAACATTTCTGTGGTGATGGAGCACGGTTGGCACCCAGACCATGGTTTATAATTATCATTAAAAAGTAACCAGGGCAGCTCAGAGAAGTGGACAGTTCCAAGTCTGGGGCACAAAAGCACCAAGTGAGGTAGAAAACTTGGGAGTGCTCAAAGTCAAACAAGGACCTATCAAGGACATGCAAGCTGGTGAAGGGGCTCCCACTGGCCCAGTTTGGGACAAGCATAATGGTATTTTCTAACACAATAATATAAAAAAAAAAGGATCTCGTGAGCCTAAAGTGATGATTTTTTTTATAAAGTGGGGTGTGGTGGAAGTGTTTCTTGAGAGAATGCTAATCTACAAATGGAGAAGAAAAGAGAAAATTACAAAATCACCACTAGTTGTAAAGGGCAAGATGCTTCTATAAAATGGAGAGATGGTGGTGACAAGCAAGTGGACAAGTTAGCCCAGCAATGTTGGGACAAGCTGGCATCACGAGATTCTCAATGTGATGCAAAGGGCAGGACACATCTCTCCTATGCAGTGCTTTTGCCAAAAGTGTTTAATCTTAACCTAATTATGAATGAACAATCACACACAGATCCAGATTGGATATTCTTCTAAGCGACTGGCCTGCACTCTTAACAAATGTTAATGTCAAGAAAAAACAAAACAACAATAAAAATGTGTGGGACACTCTACATTAAAAGAGACTAAAGAGCCAATGTCCCCAAATACAATGTCTTCCTTGATCAGACTATTGATAAAAAAATAGGAGCGCTAAGAAGTTCATTTGGGGGAAAATGGAAGACATTTAACTATGGACAGGACATCAGACAACACATTGAAATGTATTACAAATGTTCAATCCTTGAATGTAACAATGGCACTGCAGTTACGTAGAAAAATGAATGTCCTTTCTTCCGAGAGACCCATGCTCAAGTATTTAGACATAATGCCTATAATTTACTTTGAAAGATTCTGAAAAAATATTACAGTGAGGTGAGAAGGCCAACGTAGCAGACGTTATGGTATTTAGACATGATATCTATAACCTACTCTGAAAGATTATGAAAAAAAATTACAGTGAGAAGGAGAGAAAACCAATGTGGCAGATGTTAAAAATTTGAGAATCTGTGTGTTGGGTGTACAGTTATTTATTGTACTATTCTTTCAACTTCTCCGTAGGTTTGGAAGTTTCAAAATAAACAGTTGAAAAGAAAGTCTTTCCTCACCTAAGTCATTCACAGAGTCAAATCTGGACTCTAACCCAGCAAATGGTCTCTGGTGTTTGGTCTTTGTTAATCTTCTGGCTTTCTCTCTCTTCATGTCCCCTGCTCCTCCCCCTCCACACTGAACTTGCACTTCTGCTCCAGTCACACCACCCTGCTGCTCCTCCTTCACATCATGCATTTTCTCCCTGCCCAATTATGGCTCATGCAGTTCTTTCCACTATTAAAGTTTCCTTTCTCCGTTTGCATACCTAAGCTACTTTTCCTTCAAACTCATCTCCGACAAGATTCTTTGCGAGGAAAATGTCTTTTCTGTACATCCCCTCGTCCCTCCAGGCTCTGTGCCTACCTCCAATGTATCATGTACCATGAATACTGAAATGAACTGATGTATGGGACCTCCTGCACTAAACAGTAAGCTCCCAGATAGAACTAGCTTCAAATTGTACCACTGGGACCCAGCACCCCAAATGTCTACAGAATTGACCCCATTATGTGAGCTGGACAGGGATATCTCTGAACACGCTGCCCCAGGATTCAAATAGCAGGATTCCTGATTCCCTGGCTGCCTGTCTTTGCTCAAGCTCCGGATGATGCTGTGTCATTAACAACAACAAATGGGGCTCTGGAAGACCAATACCTTTCAGTGTCCATACCAAAACAGAAATGGAACCCCTGGGAGTAGAGAAAACAATTCTACAAACCCTCCTGCAGCTCAGGCCCATTAAAAACACCTCCAGGGGGCTCCTGCTTAGTTGTTCTTTGGGAGGGAAAGCATCCTGCAAAGTTGTAACTGGTCAGACTGCATTTTTTTCTGTCCTAATTACTGCGCCCATTGCTTTCAGACTAAGTGGAGGTTTCTTTATCACATGGCATGCACCCTGCTGTTGGCTTTCCGTTTCTGTGGTTGGGACTGGGCGGATGGAGCAGGAAACGCTGGAGGAAGGGCTATCTCCCGCCTGAGTTTGGCTCTTTAAATGTCTCCCACATGACACTGCAGAGGGGAACTAACATCCCCAGCTCTGCTAAAGCAGCTTCATTGTGGCCCAGAACATGGAACTACCCTCAGCCTGTCCAGCTGGACATGTATGCCCAGTTCACAAAGTTTATGTCAGTTTTCTCAGGCAATGTGCATAGCCCCATTTTAGAGATGTGGAAATTGAAGCTTGGGGAGTTGAAGAGGCACAGCTGGTGAGCAGGCTTTTATGGCCAGAAGGTAACAGAGACAGGGGCTTCCAACAGTGACCCTCTCCAAATCGCTTATCAATCAATCCCTAATCAACTATACTTATGAACTCTCTTATACAATCAGAGGCCTGCAGGCAAAAGGGATTGCTCACACACCCTCTTTTGGGTCCCATTTCATGCCTCCCCCCGAACCAACTCAGTGAACAGGGTCTCATAAAGAAGTGAGAAATTCCCTCCTAATTGCTAAAATAATTCTTGCTTGCAATAGAGACTTCCTGCTTAAGTTTTTAGAACTTTCTTATAAACTGTGGCTGCTCATTAGAAACACCTGGGGGGAATTTTAAAGCTCTTTGTGCCAGCACTCACCACAGACCAATTACTGCCATCACCCTGGGAATAGGACAGAGGCATCCATCTTTTGAAAGGTCCCCAGGTGACCATAATGTGCAGCCAAGTTTGAGGACTACTGGAAGCATTTCCACCAAAGCTGCCAGGGGAGGAGAAGAATTGGCCTTCTCTAGGAGATGGCTGCAAAAGATGCTGAACTAGGGAGGACTCCTAGGTCAGAAGCCAGGTCCTTGCTGACACGCTGAGCAGGAAAGTGTGTCCATTTCTTTCTGGAGTGGATAATGTCAATCACCCATGTGCAGTCCAGTCACTTAAGTGCCTCCTCCCCTGATATATAGGCAAGTCCAGCTCGTGTCAGACTGTCCTCTCTCCCCAAGTTCAGTTCAGCACCTTACAAAAAACCTTAAGACCAATTTAGGGCAGTGGCTACAAGCACAGTGTTGGGGCCAGGAAGGTCTGGTTCTGCTGGCCTTAACTCACCATAGAGATTACAGTTGTCCTACAGCTAGTCAGCTCACCAAGTCTCCTTGTCTGTAGGGGTTCTCTGACCAGACAGCATGCTGAGTAGGACAGGCCAGAGTGCCAGGGAGTGAGCACCTCAAAAGTGGCCCTAAGCCAATGGGGGAACTTGATCAGTGGTTGAATACTCCTGCATCCTTGTCTGTTGATGGAACAACTCCTGGAGCTCCCCAGTGGGAATGAGCTCTAGCAGTCCAGAACAGTAACTGGCTCCCTGATGCATCCTGCATGGGCACTCCTGTCTCACTTCCTCTCTCACTGTTCTTTCTGAGATCACCTCTTACACCCAAGCCCTCCTTCAGGCTTGACTGCTAGAGGAGCCCCAACTAAGACACCATGAGACCTTGAGTTAACTTTTCTGAGTCTGGGTTGCCTCAGACTCTAAAAGCCTGCAGATGTGAAAGGAGACTGCATAAGGAGCTTCATTCAGTCTTGAGTGGGAAAGATCAGCTGCTGTGACTGCCAGACTCAAGGCTGAGCTCTCCATTTCCAGTTCCTTCATGTCCCTCCCTGGTGAGTTCTCAGGGGAAGCAGTACTGGTCCACTGTTAAACTGCCAACATTCCTTCTGGGCAGAGACTCAGGAACTTTTGCTTGGAGGCACTGGCTAGCTCATTAAATAATTAAATCAATCACCTGCAAAAGCCTTTATGCCAGATCCCCAGTCTCTGCACTCAGTGTAAACTAAGCTTTAGCCTAAAATATTCTCATCTGTCTTAACTAACCAGGAAAATGAGAAACTGGCCTTTGACTGTCTGGTTTGTGCCAACAGATGTGGGACTTTGGCAATACCGCCTCCCAAGTGGTGGTGTATACCTCTACTGAGATGCACAATGTGTCTGCTTGTCACTAGTTTTGTGATGTCGGTGATAACCAATGATCTTAGTCTAGATCCTTCATTTCACTGGGGAATGCAACACAGTGTTCTCATTTTTAAATTCTTTGTTTATTAGTGAAAGTCCTTTATAAAAAGAAATCTCTCATCAAGTGGTTGCCTGCAGTACAGTTTAACAAGAAATGTAAAAATAAATGCTTGACTCTTTCTTGTTTTTACCAGCTTTCAAAACAATGAGTTGGTTATTCAGCATCTTCCAAAGGTAAATATGAACTTGTGGTTTGATGCCCTGCAGTCATTATTCTGCGTGAGGATCAAATCATCACATCTTTGGCCAGTGAGAAACCTCTAAATTGGCTCTTGAGTCCTACTGACATAACTCAAATGGATTTGGATAACTGCTTTGCTGTTCGGGTTGACACAAGGTTCTGTCTTGTAAATCGTGTACATTTCCTGCTCCAGATCTAGAATCAATCATTTCTCCAAGGATCTCTGGTTCTTTTAATGGGGAAAGGTATTTGGAGATGAAATTCTTCCTAAATTTATGGTGATGGCCACTCAATGGTCCCTTTCAAAGTGGGCAACTCATATCTGTGAGCTGGATGTCTCCTTGTATTATTCTTTGATAATTTCTCTTCCTTTTCCACTTCTATGTTTTTATTTGTTTTGTTTATGTAACTCAAGTTTTTCTGGGTTTAGATGTCAAAGACTAGCCCTCCAATTTTTTTACTTTTCCTCCTATTTTATTCCGTCCCATTTTTTTTATTCTACTTTCTGGGAGATTTTCTTCACTTTATATTACCACTCTTTTATTGAACTTTTTGCTTGCTGCTATTTTCATTTTATTTACAGTTCTTTTGTGTTCTCTGAAAGTACTTTTTATGGCATGCTGTTCTTATTCCGTGGGTGCAATAACTTCTCTTACACCCGAGGCTATCACATCATTTTCTGGATGTTTCATACATGTTCCACACTATCTCCATTCTTACAATTCCTTTTTGTCTTGCTTTCTCACTTGGTTTCTGACAATCCCTTTCAGATGTCTGATGATACTTTGTTGTTCATTCACATTTGAGTAAGGTGCTGAAGTGCTGAGGGAAAGCTCTTTCCTGCAGAGGAAGAGGCTGTCTCCTTCGTGGCTTCAATGCAGAGTGATCAGGCAGGGATCTAGCAATTTCTCAGGGGAGCTTCAATGTCAAATTATACAGTGGGTCTTTTTATTTTAGTGACCAGTTTATCCCCTAAAACTCCATTCCTCCAATTTCCTACCTGGAAAGTATAGGCCTAGCTTCCACTTCTGGGTGCCAAGCGGGGATCTTGACATTCAGTACACAGATTTTCACATTACAATATGGGGTGTCTCATCCAGCATCCTCAGCTTGGCTCATACTGAGTCAGAATGTCTCAGGGCTAACTCAGAGAACATTCCTTCAGTCCTCTGCTGGAGCTGGGCTACAGGCTGCAGTCCTCTGCTGGAGCTAGAGGCTGGTTGTCTGACTGTCATGTAGAAAGAGAGGATATCTACAAGTTTGCATTATTGTTCTAATAACAAGTCAACTGATTCTTCGGTTTCTAGCCCTTCCCAAGTCTGTGTCTCCAGAGGTACTGGGTACTTTGACACCTGAGCCTTTCAAGGATTCTGTATAGTGAATCAGCACTTTCTGGTTGGCTTCTCCTGCAGGAGTGGGGAGTCCAGCTTCCTCTTGCCCACGAAGTCATGTATCCCTCACGCAGCCACATGACAGCTCATAGAATTGTGTTGACTTATCTCATTTGTTGATTATTCTTCCATTGTCTTTGAACTTGTAGATTTATGCCTTTTTCACCTGTTATTAATCTGTCCACAGATTTTGTGAGGGAACAAAAATAAACATATATGTAAAGTGACACATTTAGTCAAATGTCATCTCCAATCATATTGCTGCCAAAGGAATTTTTTTGTAAAATGCAAATCTGATCATGTTACTTACTTTTGGTCATTCCTTGCTGTCTTCAGGATAAAATAAAATTTGATAATATTTAAGGCCCTTCATGGATCTGTTTTTTCTTTCTTTTTTCCTCACCTATCTTTCTAGTTTAAAACATGTGAAAGTACTTGGAGTTCCCCTTAGGCTTTTGTGCATGCTGCCCCTCCATGCTGTGTTGTCCTTCCCATCTCCTCTCATTTGTCTAGTTGCTGCTTATCCTGATAATGTAAGCTTCCATAGCACCTGTTCCAAGAAGTCCTCCAAGATTACTTGTGTGGGTTTTGGGTTGACAGTACCACATGATGAGATATGTTACATCATGCATTGTATTTTATTGTATCTGTATGTCTCTTACATTAGACTGAAAGCTCCTTGAAAGATTCCTTACGTCTGTTTTTCAAATACTTAGCACAGAGCCAAGTAAGTGGTATAACAGAATCACCAAACAAAGGAATGAGTGAACATTCATTTCCAAACCTAAAATTCCTATTCTCCTCTCCTTCTATTTAAGCCATAGGCTCTCACTAATGAATTGCTCAAATTCCATCTTTTCCTTAAATTTCTCTTGCACCATCAATTTGCTCTAATCAAGGAGGCATCGTGGCAACAAATAAAAAGGACTGATTAGAAATCAGCAGGACAGGATGCTAGGGCACAGGTGTTCTTGGCCAAGTCCACTCTCCTGACCTCAGTTTCACCATCTGTGAGGGAGGCAGACTGTTATCAGCCAAAATGGATAGGCAAAATTTCTTATGGAATTCACACTGTAATACAATTTCAATGCCCTAATATCCTCAACTGACATCCCTGAGGATGGCACTTTTTATAAGGGCTGAGGCAAATCCATTTACTACCTGCATAAGCACGGGGAGACTGCTGTGGTTGCTGCTCCAAAAACAGATGGAGACACTCTTAGCCCTTTAGCCACTGAGATGGTTTCCTTGGCCTCCTGTAACAAGTTCCCACAAGTTGAGTGGCATAAAAGCAAGAGAAATTTGTCCTCTCATAATACTAGAGGCCAGAAGTCCAAAATCAAGATGTCATCAGGGTCACACTCTCTCCAGAGCCTCCAGGAGAGAATCCTTCCTTCCTCCTCCAGTCTCAGATGTACCTTGGCTTGTGGCTGCCTCACTCCAATCTCTGCCTCTCTCCTCTGTGTGAACCTAGTCTCCCTCTGCCTTTTTCTTTTAAGGACCCTTGTGATGGTATTTAGGACCCACCTACATAATCCAGGGTAATCTCTTTTCAGGCTATTTAACTTAATTACCTCTTTTGCCACTCTGGTAATATTCGCTCTTTTGTCACATAAAAGTAATATTCATAGGTTTTAGAAACTATATCTTGGGGGGACATTTTTTCAGCCTGTCACAGGGTGATCAAGTTTTTCTAATCCTCTTTAGAGAAATACTTAATGGAAATTTTAGATTTTCTAGAGCAACAGTTGACTGGTGACCAGGACATTATTCAGGTTGCAGAGACAGTGTTATAACATCTCCTTCCCTAAGTATGACTTCCCTGGATGGCGCTGTCTGGAATGGGGGTGGGAAGGGCCTCAGTCACTTTGTCCACACCATTTCTGCTAATTCTCAGAGGAGTCCTTCCAGGCAGATGCCAGCAGCCAAGGCAGGGCAGTTAGAACACAGGGTCTGGTTTCCTGAATTGGAATCTAGGCCCTACCACTTACAAACTGTGTGAACTGTGGCAAATGATTCCACCTATTTGGGACGAAATTTCCTCAACCGCCACAGAAGTCCCTGTAATGCCCACCTAGCAAATATGTAGTCCATTTGCTATTATTTTTGTTTATATTTACAAATGAAAAAATTGAGGCACAGAGGCAGTGGCCAAGCTCACAGAGCAAATAGGCAGGAAAGCCACAATTCAAAGGGTCCAAAATTTCATTTACAGAAAATGAATAAGTTCTAGAGATCTGATGTACAGCACAGTGCCTGTAGTTAACCCTGGACTGTATGCTGGAAATTTGGAGTAGATCTCAGGTGTTCTCACCACCAAAAAAAGGTAACCATGTGAGGAGATGGATATGGTAATTAGCTTGATTGTAGTCCCTCACTTCCATATGCATATGCATATCAAAATATCATGTTGTATACATTAAATATATACAGTCTTTATTTTTAAAACACTCCACAGAACCCAGGCCTGCCTGACCCCACAAAATTGTGCCTAGCTATCACAGTATACCACCTTATACATGTAGAAGGAAAGGTACAAAAGATCCCAAACACGATAGAGCTTTGGAGATCTTTCCTTTTAATTTACTATTACATTGATTGGATGCTGAAATTGAATACCCTAGGTGTCCTCTCTTGGACATGGAATATGATGACAGAATTCACTTGACACAGCAAATGCTTCGAAATATGCACAGGTCTACAACTGCTCAAACTAGGACAGCACAAGTGCCTGGATGGGGCTCCAGAGTTAGTTTTAACAGGTTGTTTCAATCCTAAGCCTTTTTGTTTCTTAAAGAGAATTCTGATACTTATGGAGGTTTTTTTTGTTTGTTTGTCTCAGGAAAAACAAACAGTATGGCTGAAGCATCACTTTCTACCTCAACTTGTTTGTAGAGATGCATGGGACTGGGCCCAGGGTGTGTAATAAAATTTTGCCTCACTATGTGAACAAAGAATTCCTCTAAGAATAAAGAAAAAGTCTTGTTAGGTAGCTTCTGTCATTCAGACTACTCCTTAAACTAACTGCACAATCTCAGCATAGACTCTACACAGCTCTGAAGAGGTGAGGCACAGCAAGTGTTGAAAGGATGTGGCCTGAGGCTTGTGTTTTACACAGAATGGAAGACTAGAAGTGTGTGTGTGCATTCATGTTCATGCTCACAAATGCATATGCACATATATGCCCTGGCACAGGAGTAGGCATTGCTCACATGTGTACGTGTATGTGTGTGAGTGTATGCACGTGAGTGTACATTCCCAGCACCACTAGGATCTCTATATCACTTATCACAGACCCCTCCTGCTGGACAGCACATTAAAGCCAAGTGTGTTTACACTGTTGAGCAGTATGCAGAGACACCAAAACACTAAAATGTGTTCACTGCTTTTCATTAACTCTAAAACCTCATAAACATGTTAGTATATATAAATAATGTAATTAAGTATTTTCAAAATGAGAACAAAAGAACTTGAAGTGATTTCCAGTTAAAGATGAAAGGTTTAAAAATAAATATAGACCATACAAAGTGCAGTAAAGAGAGGTGTGGAAAAACTCGATACAGAGTCAAGACTACTGTTTATTCTGGTTGAGCATTAAATTTGGTCTTGACAAGCAAGGCAGAAAAGGCAATATGATATGATGCATTATATAATTGATGGGTTAGTTGTACACACATGGAATGCATGCTGTAAGATACTTAGGAGGGATCACTATCATTTTTCTATTTTAAAATGAGGAGACACCCTTTCTGAAAAACACATGGAAATATTTTATTCATTTATTTATTTTTTTAAATATACTTTGATTATGCTATTACAGTTGTCCCATTTCCCCCACTTTATTCCCCTCTGCCCTACACACCATGTCCCACTCATATTCCCCGCCTTTAGTTCAAGTCCATGGGTTGTACATACAAGTTCTTTGGCTTCTACATTTTCTACATTATTCTTAACCTCCCCCTGTCTATCTTCCACCTACCATTTATGCTTCTTACTCCCTGTACCTTTTCTCCCTCTCTCCCCACCCACCTCCCTGATGATAACCCTCCATGTGATCTCCATTTCTGTGATTCTGTTCCTGTTCTAGTTGTTTGCTTAGTTTGTTTTTGTTTCTGTTTTAGGTTCGGTTGCTAATAGCTGTGAGTTTGTTGTCATTTTACTGTTCATATTTTTTTTATCTTCTTCTATTTTTTAGATAAGTCCCTTTAACATTTCATAGAATAAGGGCTTGGTGATGATGAACTCCTTTAATTTGACCTTATCTGGGAAGCACTTTATCTTCCCTTCCATTCTAAATGATAGCTTTGCTGGATAGAGTAATCTTGGATGTAGGTCCTTGCCTTTCCTGACTTGGAATACTTCTTTCCAGCCCCTTCTTACTGCCTGTAAGGTTTCTTTGGAGAAATCAGCTGATAGTCTTATGGGAACTCCTTTGTAGGTAATTATCTCCTTTTCTCTTGCTGCTTTTCAGATTCTTTAATCTTGGGTAATGGAATTATGATGTGCCTTGGTGTGTGCTTCACTGGGTCCAACTTCTTTGGGGCTCTCTGAGCTTCCTGGACTTCCTGGAAGTCTATTTCTTTTGCCAAATTGAGGAAGTTCTCCTTCATTATTTGTTCAAATAAGTTTGCAATTTCTTGCTCTTCCTCTTCTCCTTCTGGCACCCATATGATTCAGATGTTGAAACGTTTAAAGTTTTCCTGGAGGTTCCTAAGCCTCTCCTTACTTTTTTCAATTCTTATTTCTTCATTCTATTCAGTTGAACATTTATTTCTTCCTTCTGGTCCAAACTGTTGATTTGAGTCCCAGTTTCCTTCCCGTCACTGTCGGTTCCCTGTACATTTTCCTTTATTTCACTTTTCATAGCCTTCACTTTTTCCTCTATTTTGTGACCACACACAACCATTTCTGTGAGCATCTTGATTACCAGTGTTTTGAACTGTGCATCTGATAGGCTGGCTATCTCTTCATTGCTTAGTTGTATTTTTTTCTGGAGCTTCGATCTATTCTTTCATTTGGGCCATTTTTTTTTTTTTTTTTGTCTTGGCCCCCCTGTTAGGTAATAAGGGGCAGAGCCTTAGGTATTTGCCAGGGTGGGGTAATCCACGTCACTGCGTTGTGGAGCTGTGTGTGGGGGAGGGGTCCGAGAGGGAACAATGCCACTTGCTCTGCTCTCTGATGGCTTTTCAGTCATCACTCCTGCCACCACCCACAAGTAAATTGGGCCCTTCTGGTTTTTATTCCCAGGTGGGTGGTTTTGTGTACATTCTAGGACCCTGTGGGTCTCTCCAAGGAACTCTCCTGTGAGGCTGGGAGTTTCTCCCACTGCCTCAACCCTTACAGGTTTTTTCAGTCAGAGGTTTTTTTTTTGTTGTTTTTTTTTTAAATATATTTTATTGATTATGCCATTACAGTTGTCCCATTCCCCCCCTATACTCCCCTCCACCCTGTACACCCCTTCCCACCCACATCTCCCCTCTTTAGTTAATGTCCATGGGTCATATATATAAGTTCTTTGGCTTCTACATTTCCTATACTATTCTTAACCTCCCCCTGTCTATCTTCTACCTACCATTTATGCTTCTTATTCCCTGTACCTTTTACCTCTCTCTCCCCACTTACTCCCCTAATGATAACCCTCCATGTGATCTCCATTTCTGTGATTCTGTTCC